>JBBDGP010003511.1:0-229523 GCA_037952835.1 Lithobates septentrionalis
TCATGGTCCTGCTTCAGTTGTATGGGCCATTTCATAATGGAAACACTCAAAATAGCGTACCGAACCGATACGCTCAGTGGGAATGAGGCATAAGTAGTACACTAAACCATCTACCTATGTCGTACAGGACACAGGCTGGATAGTTTTAGACCCTGGGTTATAGGCTCCTACCTTCAGGTGATTGGACACTGGCAAAGCCTTTGGACATACCCCTATAACCCTACCCAACTCTGTGAGACCTAATATTTTTTTTTTTTGCTAGTGTCCTGTAGGTGATGGACCTCTTCTCTCTCGTGGAGAAGTTTCTATGCCTACTAGATCTTATTTACTTCAAATTCTTCAAACAACTTCTTGGCTGCCTTCTTCTACGACAGAAGCAGGGCCTCTGGATCAGTGCAACCTCAATATAACCTTAGGAACCGTATCCGGACCCCATTCTGTGGGGACAGCCTGTAATGATACTTCAGGCACCAGATCCATCTTGGGCGCTCACCTTGGCACTTCATGCATTGAGTGTAGTTATCCGCAGGGTGCTGTACATGTTCAAGGCTGAGGTCCACATTCCTTTGGTTCCCAGAGCCTGAAGACCCCCCCTCTGGGGGGGGGGGGGGGGTATGCCCCACCATGACGGGCAAAGTCTGACCGGGACCAACGATATTAAAAAGTAAGACCGTTGCTGTAGCCTTAAAGCAAGTATGAGCCTTCATATATCCACTACTTTGGTAGTCTTGGTGTCTCCTGAATAGTATTCGTGTTTATGTTAAGATGATCATGAAGCCAGGGATTGTGTTTGACTTAGCGAGGGGGGGGGGTTGATCTGTGTCGGACAGACACCAGGATTTACATGATTGTGTAATATCTGGGTCGGCATCTCAGTCCAGGAAGTAGATGGTGAACAAATATGTCCGGGAGAGAAAAACAGATGAAGGCATTGTTATGGAGAAGAGCTGTGACCTCTCGGAGAGGTAATAAATACCTGGAAGTTTCATAGTGCACTTAACATTTAGAAATCTATATCTGATGACAGCTCCGCCGTAACCGATCCCTAAAGCCTGTTTATGGCAGCCCTTGTCTCAGCGATTAGCGTCTTTCAAAGAGGAAATCTGCAAGGCTTGAACTCGAATAGACCTGACTGTCGGTTTGAGAGCCTGCTGGATGTGGGCGTGGTCTCTCTCTATTCTCTGTTCACTATTTAAAGAGATGACCGATTTCCAGCGGTGCCGATGAGTCGGTGGAATCTGACTCATATCTACAATCTAAAGGGCTCCCCCCACACATATATAGAAACCACAAATGATGTCATGTGGTCTCCTGTGGTCAGAAAAGCCCGCATCGTCCCCCAAGACCCGTCCTTTGCTCTTACCATGGGAAATCCCTCCCTGTGAAGCTTCCTGTGTAGTATTTGGTTGCATTTTCTAGGAATAGAATAATCACCGTGGAATATACTATTACACCTTCAACAATCGCTACATCACAGCATGCATTCATACAAAGCAACCTGTTGCGTATTCACGAACATAAAAAGATCCCCCACCTGTCCTAAAGCCATACAGACCTTCCCCCTTTCCTGCATACAGTGCCTTGAAAAAGTATTCATACCCCTTGAAATTTTCCACATTTTGTCATGTTACAACCAAAAACGTAAAAGTATTTTATTGGGATTTTATGTGATAGACCAACACAAAGTGGCACATAATTGTGAAGTGGAAGGAAAATGATAAATGGTTTTCAAAATTTTTTTACAAATAAATATGTGAAAAGTTTGGGGGGCATTTGTATTCAGCCCCCCTTTACTCTGATACCCCTAACTAAAATCTAGTGGAACCAATTATCTTCAGAAGTCACCTGATTAGTAAATAGAGTCCACCTGTGTGTAATTTAATCTCAGTGTATATATACAGCTGTTCTGTGAAGCCCTCAGAGGTTTTTTTTTAGAAAACCTTAGTGAACAAACCACATCATGAAGGCCAAGGAACACACCAGACAGGTCAGGGATAAAGTTGTGGAGAAGTATAAAGTAGGGTTACGTTATAAAAAAAAAAAATCTCCCAAGTTTTGAACATCTCACGGAGCTCTGTTCAATCCATCATCGGAAAATGGAAAGAGTATGGCACAACTGCAAACCTACCAAGACATGGCCATCGACCTAAACTGACCGGCCGGGCAAGGAGAGCATTCATCAGAGAAGAGCCAAGAGGTCCATGGTAACTCTGGAGGAGCTGCAGAGATCCACAGCTCAGGTGGGAGAATCTGTCCACAGGACAACTATTAGTCGTGTTCTCCACAAATCTGCCCTTTATGGAAGAGTGACAAGAAGAAAGACATTGGCCAGTGAAAAGTGTGTGGGGGGGGGGGGGGATTGTATGGCGCCCCCCCGGAGTCAATACTTTGTAGAACCCCCTTTCTCTGCAATTACAGCTGCAAATCTTTTTGGGGATGTCTCTACTAGCTTTGCACATCTACAGAGGGATCGGCCAATCAGGGGGCGGGTCCTGAGACCCGATTGGGCAGGGAGTTTTAGGACTCCCTGCCCAATTGGGTCTCAGGACACACTTCCTGTTTGGCCAGGAGGAGAAGCAATGGGCTGACTCTTCCTCCCCCCCTGCCGCCTAAGGTAAGGCCTCTAAACGCTGCCTTCCTGTCCATCTCCCATCACTGCCGCCTATCGGTGCCCATCAGTGCCGCCTCATCCGCGTACATCAATGAAGGAGAAAAATTACCTGTTTTAAATTTTTTATAACAAAATATAAAAAAAATAATTAAATTCAGTTTTTTTTACATTTTTTTAACAAAAAATAAAAACCGCAGAGGTGATCAAATTGCACCAAAAGAAAGCTCTATTTGTGGGGAAAAAATGATAAAAATTTCATATGAGTACAGTGTTGTATGACTGCGCAATTGTCGTTCAAAGAGTGAAAGAGCTGAAAATTGGTCTGGATAGGAGGGGGGTTTAAGTGCCCAGTAAGCAAGTGGTTAATAGACCAATGGCTCCTTGGTTGCAAAACATTCATTTATTTACAGTAATATATGCAGGTACAGTATATAGACAACCGCTCCCTGTTTCTTTAGAAATACTGAAGCAAAGAGATTAAAGTGATTGCAAACAATCCACTTGTAAAACAACACATTCCGTTTAACCCCTTCACACCAATATAACACATACACTAAATTACCAAAAGTATTGGGACGCCTGCCTTTACACACACATGACCTTTAATGGAATCCCAGTCTTAGTCCGTAGGGTTCAATATTGAGTAGGCTCCGCCCTTTGCAGCTATAACAGCTTCAACTCTTCTGGGAAGGCCGTCCACAAGGTTTAGGAGTGTGTCTATGGGAATGTCCAGAAGCACATTTGTGAGGTCAGGCACTGATGTTGGATGAGAAGATGAGAAGGCCTGGCTCACAGTCTCCACTCTAAGTCACCCCAAAGGTGTTGAGGTCAGGACTACATAATTATGTGCCACTTTGTGTTGGTCTATCACATCTACGTTTTTGGTTGTAACATGACAAAAATGTGGAAAATTTCAAGAGGTATGAATACTTTTTGAATACTTTTTCAAGGCACTGTATTTATAAACACTCCAACTATATATTGGACCTTCAATATTATCGTTATTATTGTACATGATTGATAAAGCAACAGCAGCTTGCAATACAATTCAGGTTAGGTGGGTCCTGCTCTTGAGAGCTTACAATCTAAAAGCGAGGAGCAAGTGATACAAAAGGTAATATCTGTGAGGGGTGAGTTGATGGAGAAGGCAAAAGTTTAGTTAAGTGGAGGTGGGATAGAGGGTGAAGGGAAGCCATTGGAGGGATTGTCAGAGAAAAGTGGCGGACACTGAGCAGTTGGTGATATGGCTTGGGGCAGAGGTGAAGGGAAGCCAGCGAAGGGGCTGTGGACACTAAGGTTGGCTATATAGCTTGGAGCAAAGGTGAAGGGAAGCCATTGGAGGGATTGGGAGAGAAGGGTTGTGGACACTGAGCAGTGGAGTTGGAGGTAAAGGAATATGTAATGAGAAATGGGGATGTCCCCATTTCTCATTACATATTTCCCGGGACAGCACTTAGTGGAGTCTTTTTTGGGGAGGCTGCAGCTATATTTAAACCTAAGCGAGGTAAAGGAATGCCAGCGGAAGGATTGGCAGAGAAGGGTGGAAGACATTGAGTGGTTGGTGATGTAACATGGGGCAAAGGTGAAGGTAAGCCAGTGGAGGTATTGTCACAGAAGGGTTGTGGACACTGAGCAGATGGTGATGTAGCTTGGGTTAGAAGTAAGGGTATGCCAGTGGAGGGATTGGCAGAGAGGGGTGGTGGACACTGAGTGGTTGGTGATGTACAGTAGCTCGGGGCAGAGGTGAAAGGAAGCCGGTGGGGGGGGATAGCTAGAGAAGGGTTGTGGACACCGAGCAGATGGTGATGTAGCTTGGGTTAGAGGTAAGGGGATGCCAGTGGAGGGATTGGCAGAGAGGGGTGGTGGACACTGAGTGGTTGGTGATGTACAGTAGCTCGGGGCAGAGGTGAAAGGAAGCCGGTGGGGGGGGGGGGGGATAGCTAGAGTAAGGTTGTGGACACTGAGCAGATGGTGATGTAGCTTGGGTTAGAAGTAAGGGGATGCCAGTGGAGGGATTGGCAGAGAGGGGTGGTGGACACTGAGTGGTTAGTGATGTACTGTAGCTCGGGGCAGAAGTGAAAGGAAGCTGGTGGGGGGGGGGGATAGTTAGAGAAGGGTTGTGGACACTGAGCAGATGGTGATGTAGCTTGGGTTAGAAGTAAGGGGATGCCAGTGGAGGGTTTGGCAGAGAGGGGTGGTGGACACTGAGTGGTTGGTGATGTACTGTAGCTCGGGGCAGAAGTGAAAGGAAGCTGGTGGGGGGGGGGGGGGGGGGATAGTTAGAGAAGGGTTGTGGACACTGAGCAGATGGTGATGTAGCTTGGGTTAGAAGTAAGGGTATGCCAGTGGAAGGATTGGCAGAGAGAGGTGGTGGACACTGAGTGGTTGGTGATGTACTGTAGCTCGGGGCAGAAGTGAAAGGAAGCTGGTGGGGGGGGGGGGATAGTTAGAGAAGGGTTGTGGACACTGAGCAGATGGTGATGTAGCTTGGGTTAGAAGTAAGGGTATGCCAGTGGAAGGATTGGCAGAGAGAGGTGGTGGACACTGAGTGGTTGGTGATGTACTGTAGCTCGGGCAGAAGTGAAAGGAAGCCGGTGGGGGGGGATAGCTAGAGAAGGGTTGTGGACACCGAGCAGATGGTGATGTAGCTTGGGTTAGAGGTAAGGGGATGCCAGTGGAGGGATTGGCAGAGAGGGGTGGTGGACACTGAGTGGTTGGTGATGTACAGTAGCTCGGGGCAGAGGTGAAAGGAAGCCGGTGGGGGGGGGGGATAGCTAGAGTAAGGTTGTGGACACTGAGCAGATGGTGATGTAGCTTGGGTTAGAAGTAAGGGGATGCCAGTGGAGGGATTGGCAGAGAGGGGTGGTGGACACTGAGTGGTTAGTGATGTACTGTAGCTCGGGGCAGAAGTGAAAGGAAGCTGGTGGGGGGGGGGGGGGGGGAGGGGATAGTTAGAGAAGGGTTGTGGACACTGAGCAGATGGTGATGTAGCTTGGGTTAGAAGTAAGGGGATGCCAGTGGAGGGTTTGGCAGAGAGGGGTGGTGGACACTGAGTGGTTGGTGATGTACTGTAGCTCGGGGCAGAAGTGAAAGGAAGCTGGTGGGGGGGGGGGGGGGATAGTTAGAGAAGGGTTGTGGACACTGAGCAGATGGTGATGTAGCTTGGGTTAGAAGTAAGGGTATGCCAGTGGAAGGATTGGCAGAGAGAGGTGGTGGACACTGAGTGGTTGGTGATGTACTGTAGCTCGGGGCAGAAGTGAAAGGAAGCCGGTGGGGGGGGATAGCTAGAGAAGGGTTGTGGACACCGAGCAGATGGTGATGTAGCTTGGGTTAGAGGTAAGGGGATGCCAGTGGAGGGATTGGCAGAGAGGGGTGGTGGACACTGAGTGGTTGGTGATGTACAGTAGCTCGGGGCAGAGGTGAAAGGAAGCCGGTGGGGGGGGGGGGATAGCTAGAGTAAGGTTGTGGACACTGAGCAGATGGTGATGTAGCTTGGGTTAGAAGTAAGGGGATGCCAGTGGAGGGATTGGCAGAGAGGGGTGGTGGACACTGAGTGGTTAGTGATGTACTGTAGCTCGGGGCAGAAGTGAAAGGAAGCTGGTGGGGGGGGGGAGGGGATAGTTAGAGAAGGGTTGTGGACACTGAGCAGATGGTGATGTAGCTTGGGTTAGAAGTAAGGGGATGCCAGTGGAGGGTTTGGCAGAGAGGGGTGGTGGACACTGAGTGGTTGGTGATGTACTGTAGCTCGGGGCAGAAGTGAAAGGAAGCTGGTGGGGGGGGATAGCTAGAGAAGGGTTGTGGACACTGAGCAGATGGTGATGTAACTTGGGTTAGAGGTTAAAGGGATGCCAGTGGAGGGATTGGCAGAGAGGGGTGGTGGACACTGAGTGGTTGGTAATAGAGCTTGGGTGGGTTTGAGGGGATTTGAAAAGACGTGGTGGCAGACACTGAGCAGTTGGTAAAGTGAATGCGTCTGGCATCATCATTCTTGATAGACTAAAGGAAGGGGGAGGGGAAGCCTGGTTAGAGGCTGGCCAACAAAGGGGGAGTTGCAATAGCCAAGGTGAGAGATAACAAGGGAGTGAATAAGAAGCTTAATGGTGTCATTGGGTAAAAAGGGGAGAGTTTTGGGAATTTTATGGAGGCGAGGGTGGCAAGATTGGGACAGTGATTGGATATGGGGCACCACAGTGACACCAAGCCCCATCCAAAGCCTTTCAGCTTCTGCCCCCCCCACTTCCATCCAGAGCCCCTAGTGCACATCAAACCCCTCAATATTTTTCCTTCCACTGACACCAACATCGGGGAGGGGGGTACCTTTTCAATTTACAATTTTTTAAATATTTTCTTGCCTTAAAAAAAAAAAAAAAGGCACTGACTCAAGCGTACTAAACTTGATATTGGGGGTTGGCGGGGGTTGTGGTTTAGCAATATCTAGATGGACACTTGATGACCTTGGCCGGGCACTTCATGTAATCATTGTTTTGTCTGAATTCATGTTGATAGGTAGTGATTGTTAAAAGTGTAACAAAGTATACTGTAAAGTGATTACATTGTAACGATATACCTTCACACTGACAGTAAATATGATCCGGGTGTTCCTGGACGCGGTGAAGGATACTCGGTTTTAAACCTAGAAACAGAACCAGATGTACAGAGATCAGACTGAACGATTAATGAAGGTCACAGACAGACACACGTGAATCGTGTTTATCTGGGGCGGGGTGCAGTTCTAAAGTTGTGTATTTTGGATCTTCATCCAGTAAAGCTCAAAGCGGAGAATAGAGGAGATTGTTAGCACAGCGTCTAATAAGCCGGGTGCCGGAGCCGGAGGGCAGGGATTAAAGGAAAGGTTAGAAAAACACCGGGAGGCTTCCATCCAGGTAGCTGGTAACGTAGGAAGACGCCAGTGATGGCTCCAACACTCCAAAATACGCCGTACGCTCTTGAGCGCAGAAGTTTTATCACCAGGGATTTGACCAATGGCGGCCCATCCAAAAGGGGCGCCGCCCCCCTAATTCATGCGCCCGGCACCTACTCTACAGACTCATGGATTCCAATGGGGTTTTTTATTTTTTTTTAAAGCACATGATTACAGCCAGAGGGCCTAATTGGCTTCCAAAAAGGGTGGGCTCTGAGCCCACCCAGTTGTGTGACGATAGCGAATTATTATTTAATATTGTCTTCCTGATTCTCCTCCTGGTCAATCAGGGAGCGGGTCCTGAGACCCGATTGGGCAGGGAGTTTTAGGACTTCCTGCCCAATCGGGTCTCAGGACTCGCTTCCTGTTTGGCCAGTAGGAGAAGCAATGGTAAGGCCTCTAAACGCCGCTTTCCCGTCCATCTCCTGCCCCGTGGGGGGGCATTAGTTTGCCCCCACCCCCATTTTAAGCACCGCCCGCCACTGGATTTGACATACCCATAAATTGTTTAGGAATACAAGTCGTGTGGTAGTAATATCGTTCAATAGACCAATGGCTCCTTGGTTGCAAAACATTAATGTATATACAGTAATATATGCAGGTACAGTATAAACACAACCACTCCCTGTTTCTTTAGAAATACTGAAGTAAAGAGATTAAAGTGATTGTAAACAATCCGCTTGTAAAACAACACATTCAGTTTAACCCCTTCACACCGACATACACTAAATTACCAAAAGTATTGGGACGCCCTGCCTTTACACGCACATTAACTTTATGACATCCCAGTCTTAGTCCGTAGGGTCCAATACTGAGTTGGCTCCGCCCTTTGCAGCTATAACAGCTTCAACTCTTCTGGGAAGGCCGTCCACAAGGTTTAGGAGGGTGTCTATGGGAATGTTTGACCCTTCTTCCAGAAGAGCATTTGTGAGGTCAGGCACTGATGTTGGACGAGAAGGCCTGGCTTGCAGTCTCCACTCTAATTCATCCCAAAGGTGTTGAGGTCAGGACTCTGTGTAGGCCAGTCAAGTTCCTCTACCCCAAACCCACTGCTGTAATTCAGGCGCCCATGGCCCGAAAAGGGGCCGGGCGCCTGAATTACAGCGGCGGGGGGGGGGTGTTTTTGAAGCACCTGATTAGAGCCATAGGGCGCTCGCAGGTCACTCAGCTGTGTTAGGAAAGCGAATGAATATCCAAACACTAAACCACCTCTCCGCCAATCAGGTGCTGAGATCTGTTACCTGTCACCTGATTGGCTGAAACGACAGGCGCCGCTATTGTACGCTTATCAGGAGGAGAGGACGGGAGATGAGGACGGCAGGAGACGCATGAGGGACCCTGCTCGTTGCTGTCATATGGGGGCATTCAAGGGCACACTGGCAGCATTTGATGGGCACACTGGCAGCATTTGATGTGCACAGTGGCAGCATTTGGCACAGTGGCAATGTTTAATGGGCACATTGACAGCGTTTGATGGCACAGTGGCAGCGCTTGGCACAGTGGCTGCAATTGATGGCACAATGGCAGCATTTGATGATTTTTTTTTTTTTTTAATTTTTTGCGCCCACCCCCCAAAAAAAAAATTGTGAGCACCAGCTGCCACTGGTACAAATAACATACACATATGTGGTATTGTTGCAATCATCACGCAGATTTATTTATTTTTTTTACAATTATGGGCCAGTTTTCCTTTGATAATAAAAAATATATATATATCCATAACTATTTTACTACCAAGTGAAAGCCCAATTTGACCAGAAAAAAAACGCGGTATAATCCACCTGGATGCACAAAGTAGTTGTGATGATATGTACGGATTTACTAACACATGTCAAAGTTGCAAAATTGTGCTTGGGCATTTAGATTTTTAGATATAAAACATAGACATTTGTGTATAGATATAAAAAAAAAATCTCATGTGACATATACAATTATAGTGCCACAATTTTAATATTCAGCACCAAAGGCAGAGCAACTACACTGGAGCATGCAGGCAGCCTACAGTGCATCAGGAAAGTATTCACAGTGCTTCACTTTTTCCACATTTTGTTATGTTACAGCCTTATTCCAAAATGGATTACATTCATTATTTTCTTCAATCTTTTACAAACAATCCCCCATAATGACAACGTGAAAGAAGTTTGTTAGAAATCTTTGCAAATGTATTAAAAATAAAAAAAACAAAATCCCATGCACACAAGTATCACAGGCTCCTCCCATGTACATAAGTATCACAGACTCTTCCCATGTACATAAGTATCACAGGCTCCTCCCATGTACATAAGTATCACAGGCTCCTCCCATGTACATAAGTATCACAGGCTCCTCCCATGTACATAAGTATCACAGGCTCCTCCCATGTACATAAGTATCACAGGCTCCTCCCATGTACATAATTATCACAGGCTCCTCCCATGTACATAAGTTTCACAGGCTCCTCCCATGTACATAAGTATCACAGGTTCCTCCCATGCACACAAGTATCACAGGCTCCTCCCATGTACATAAGTATCACAGGCTCCTCCCATGTACATAAGTATCACAGGCTCTTCCCATGTACATAAGTATCACAGGCTCCTCCCATGTACATAAGTATCACAGGCTCCTCCCATGTACATAAGTATCACAGGCTCCTCCCATGTACATAAGTATCACAGGCTCCTCCCATGTACATAAGTATCACAGGCTCCTCCCATGTACATAATTATCACAGCCTTTGCTCAATAATTTGGTGAAGCTCCTTTGGCACCAATTACAGCCTCAAGTCTTTTTGAGTATGATGCTATAAGCTTGGCACTCCTATTTTTGGGCAGTTTCTCCCATTCTTTTTGCAGGACCTCTCAAGCTCCATCAGGTTGGATGGGGAGTGTCGGAGCACAGCCATTTTCAGATCTCTCCAGAGATGTTCAATCGGGTTCAAGTCTGGACCCTGGCTGGGCCACTCAAGGACATTCACAGAGTTGTCCCGTAGCCACTCCTTTGTTATCTTGGCTGTGTGATTAGGGTCGTTGTCCTGTTGGAAGATGAACCCTCGCTCCCAGCCTGAGGTCCAGAGCACTCTGGAGCAGTTTTTTATCAAGGATGTCTCTATACATTGCTGCATCCATCTTTCCCTCCATCCTGACTAGTCTCCCAGTTCCTGCCTCTGAAAAACATCCCCACAGCATGATGCTGCCACCACCATGCTTCACAGTAGGGATGGTATTGGCCAGGTGATGAGCGGTGCCTGGTTTCCTCCAGACATGACGCTTGCCATTCAGGCCAAAGTGTTCAATCTTTGTTTTACCAGACCAGAGAGTTTTGTTTCTCATGATCTTCGAGTCCTTCAGGTGTCTTTTGGCAAACTCCAGGTGGGCTGTCATGTGCCTTTTACTGAGGAGTGGCTTCCGTCTGGCCACTCTACCATACAGGCCTGATTGGTGGAGGGCTGCAGAGATGGTTCTTCTTCTGGAAGGTTCTCCTCTCTCCGCAGAGAAATGCTGGAGCTCTGTCAGAGTGACCATCGGGTTCTTTGTCACCTCCCTGACTAAGGCCCTTCCCCCCGATCGCTCAGTTTGCCCATGCGGCCCGCTCTAGGAAGAGTCCTGGTGGTTCCAAACTTCTTCCATTTACAGATGATGGAGGCCATTTGCTCATTGGGACCTTCAATGCTGCACAAATGTTTCTGTGCCCTTCCCCCGATCTGTGCCTCCATACAATCCTGTCTCCGAGGTCTACAGACAATCCCTTGGACTTCATGGCTTAGTTTGTGCTCTGACATGCACTGATAACTGTGGGACCTTCTATAGACAGGTGTGTGCCTTTCCAAATCATGTCCAATCAACTGAATTTACCACAGGAGGACTCCAATCAAGTTGTAGAAACATCTCAAGGATGATCAGTGGAAACAGGATGGACCCGAGCTCAATTCTGAGTGTCATGGGAGGAGCCTGTGATACTTATGTACATGGGAGGAGCCTGTGATACTTATGTACATGGGAGGAGCCTGTGATACTTATGTACATGGGCGGAGTCTGTGATACTTATGTACATGGGAGGAGCCTGTGATACTTATGTACATGGGAGGAGCCTGTGATACTTATGTACATGGGAGGAGCCTGTGATATTTATGTACATGGGAGGAGCCTGTGATACTTCTGTATATGGGAGGAGTCTGTGATACTTATGTACATGGGAGCAGCCTGTGATACCTATGTACATGGGAGGAGCCTGTGATACTTATGTGCATGGGAGGAGCCTGTGATACTTGTGTGCATGGGAGGAGCCTGTGATACTTGTGTGCATGGGAGGAGTCTGTGATACTTGTGTGCATGCGAGGAGTCTGTGATACTTATGTACATGGGAGGAGCCTGTGATACTTATGTACATGGGAGGAGTCTGTGATACTTATGTACATGGGAGGAGTCTGTGATACTTATGTACATGGGAGGAGTCTGTGATACTTACGTACATGGGAGAAGTCTGTGATACTTATGTACATGGGAGGAGTCTGTGATACTTATGTACATGGGATTTTTTTGTTTTTTATTTTTAATAAACCTGCAAAGATTTCAAACAAACTTCTTTCACGTTGTCATTATGGGGGATTGCTTGTAGAATTTTGAGGAAAATAATGAATTTAATCCATTTTGGAATAAGGGCCGTAACATAACAAAATGTGGAACAAGTGAAGGACTGTGAATACTTTCCGGATGCACTGTACCGGATAGTAGACAACCGCTCCCTGTTTCTTGTGAAATAATGAAGCAAAGGGATTAAGTATGAAGAACTGGAGAAGGAAGCTGTGGTCTGAATATAAAAACATATTTATTGAGTTATTTAAATACATAAAAAGATTGATATGGATCTCCTCTGTTGGAAGGGATCCAATGACCTGAAGTTCACGTAGAACATCACTAAATAGTTCTTGTGTTGTGTCCTGAGATTCCAGAGGACCCAAAATGAAGCAAATGTTACAAATAAACAACCCCCACTGCCCTAGTAGATCCGAAATCTCATGTGACACACACACATAATGCTATCATTGTAATATCCAGCACCAAAGGCTGAGCAACAACACTGTATGATAATAATTATTGCGTATCTCCCTTTGGTGCTCACCGGGTGCACCGGGACTCGTACTAATGATCGGTACCCGGATCTCCCGATTCTACGATTGATGGCGGAAGAAATTGGGCATTAGCAAGGACATGTTGCGCACCATCATCCATGAAGATTGGGGTAAGCGGAAGATCTGTTCCCGATTGGTGCCGCACAAGGACCAGAAAGCAAAACGGTTTGAAACCTCTGGAGATTTCATTACCATGTGTGACCGGGCTCCAACCATCGTCACAGGGGATGAGACCCGGTGCTGCCAGTTCCATCTGGAATCCAAGCTGCAATCAATGGAATGCCGTTCTCCGTCTTCCCCGCAACCCAAAAACCGTCACCTGGAAAAGTCCAAGATCAAGACCCATGAAGAAATGTCTCTTGCACGTGGAACGGGTCTCTGCAGCCACGTGACGGAGCTCTCAGGGGAATATTTATAAAGCAGGTAATGTGACATTTATCAAATATTCCCTGCAGGCGAGTCAATCACTGTCATTTAAAATAAATTCACCAGGAAGATTTACCTTCAACGAATGTCACGTTCACAGCTTTATGAATATATCCTTTAGTAGTTTCAATTTCACCCTAAACCTAAACCAACATCCTCAGGCAGATTATATGTTGTTATAATAATGAATAATAAATGGACTATATGGCTAAAAGTTTGTACACATCTGACCATCAAACTGATCTGATCTTGTTGGGCATCCCATTCCAAAACCATGGCCATCGATTTGGAGTCCCACCCCTCCTTCCAGGGCCAGTGATATGTAGTTGCCCCCCCCCCCCCCCCCCCTTTGTGGTTATACCATCATCCACAAGTTATACCATCATCCACAAGTTATACCATCATCCACAAGTTATACCATCATCCACAAGTTATACCATCATCCACAAGTTATACCATCATCCACAAGTGTATCTGTGGGAATTTGTTCCCATTTGTGAGGTCAGGTACTGATGTTGGATGAGAAGATCCGATGTACACATCAGGCTTCACGCTGGGCACCAGAATAACAAAAAAAAAAAAAGACTTGGCTTGCAATCAGCGTTCCAGTCCACCCCAGAGGTGTTCAGTAGGGTTAAAGTCAGGGTTCGATTTGAAGTTCACCAAAATCTGCAGAACTGAACCCGGGGCAGATTGTCTCATCACTGATGTCAAGACATCCGCACCCAGAACAGTGAATCTCATATGGGGTTCACCCCCTCCCCTATGAGTGGTTCTTGAATATCCCTATAGGATTCACCCTCATCTCCTCCTTATAAGATTCATTATATAGGATTCACCTTCATCTCCTTATATGATTCATTATATAGGATTCACCCTCATGTCCTCCTTACAAGATTCCTTATATATGATTCACCTTCATCTCCTCCCTATAAGATTCATTATATAGGATTCACCTTCATCTCCTTATAAGATTCCTTATATAGGATTCACCTTCATCTCCTCCTTATAAGATTCATTATATAGGATTCACCTTCATCTCCTCCCTATAAGATTCATTATATACGATTCACCTTCATCTCCTTATAAGATTCCTTATATAGGATTCACCTTCATCTCCTTATAAGATTCCTTATATAGGATTCACCCTCATCTCCTCCTTATAAGATTCATTATATAGGATTCACCTTCATCTCCTTATATGATTCATTAAATAGGATTCACCCTCATGTCCTCCTTACAAGATTCCTTATATATGATTCACCTTCATCTCCTCCCTATAAGATTCATTATATAGGATTCACCTTCATCTCCTTATAAGATTCCTTATATAGGATTCACCTTCATCTCCTCCTTATAAGATTCATTATATAGGATTCAGCTTCATCTCCTTATATGATTCCTTATATAGGATTCACCTTCATCTCCTTATAAGATTCCTTATATAGGATTCACCCTCATCTCCTCCTTATAAGATTCATTATATAGGATTCACCTTCATCTCCTTATATGATTCATTATATAGGATTCACCCTCATGTCCTCCTTACAAGATTCCTTATATATGATTCACCTTCATCTCCTCCCTATAAGATTCATTATATAGGATTCACCTTCATCTCCTTATAAGATTCCTTATATAGGATTCACCTTCATCTCCTCCTTATAAGATTCATTATATAGGATTCACCTTCATCTCCTCCCTATAAGATTCATTATATACGATTCACCTTCATCTCCTTATAAGATTCCTTATATAGGATTCACCTTCATCTCCTTATAAGATTCCTTATATAGGATTCACCCTCATCTCCTCCTTATAAGATTCATTATATAGGATTCAGCTTCATCTCCTTATATGATTCCTTATATAGGTTTCACCTTCATCTCCTCCTTATAAGATTCATTATATAAGATTCACCTTCATCTCCTTCTTATAAGATTCATTATATAGGATTCACCCTCATCTCCTTCTTATAAGATTCATTATATAGGATTCACCTTCATCTCCTTATAAAATTCCTTATATAATATTCACCTTCATCTCCTCCTTATAAGATTCATTATATAGGATTCACCTTCATCTCCTTATATGATTCCTTATATAGGATTCACCTTCATCTCCTCCCTATAGGATTCACCTTCATCTCCTTATAAAATTCCTTATATAGGATTCACCCTCATCTCCTCCTTATAAGATTCATTATATAGGATTCACCTTCATCTCCTCCCTATAAGATTCATTATATAGGATTCACCTTCATCTCCTTATAAGATTCCTTATATAGGATTCACCTTCATCTCCTTATAAGATTCCTTATATAGGATTCACCCTCATCTCCTCCTTATAAGATTCATTATATAGGATTCACCTTCATCTCCTTATATGATTCATTAAATAGGATTCACCCTCATGTCCTCCTTACAAGATTCCTTATATATGATTCACCTTCATCTCCTCCCTATAAGATTCATTATATAGGATTCACCTTCATCTCCTTATAAGATTCCTTATATAGGATTCACCTTCATCTCCTCCTTATAAGATTCATTATATAGGATTCAGCTTCATCTCCTTATATGATTCCTTATATAGGATTCACCCTCATCTCCTCCTTATAAGATTTATTATATAAGTTTCACCTTCATCTCCTTCTTATACATTCATTATATAGGATTCACCTTCATCTCCTCCTTATAAGATTCATTATATAGGATTCACCTTCATCTCCTTATGTGAAGGAATGTGATGTATATAATAATAATAGTAATCTGTAAATGTCTATTTTCTTATGTGCATACATATTTTTCTCCTTACTCATTATATAAGTATACAGATTAGCTCTGTTCCTATATTTTCTCAAGATGGCGGGTACCCCCTACATCCCACACATCAGAAGAACGCGGAACTGGAGATAAAACCAAAGAGAGCCAAACCTCGTTATGAACATTCTCCATCTTCTTTACTATCTTAACCAATGAGATGTACCTATTAGACTAACATAGCAATGACGTATTTGTGTGTATAAAACATTAACACCGCCTTGAATAAATTAGAAGTGTAACGGTAACGATGCTGAGCGTGTCTCAGAGTGTTTACTTTTATATGCATGCATATCAACACTTTTCAAATTAGAGACAGCAGCAGATAACCTTGGGCTCGATTGGAGCTCTTAATCATTTCCATACCAGATGGTGCCGAAACCCGGGACCTCAGGCTACAGTCGAAGTTATACCGCGACAAGCATTCGAGCGTTAACTGATTGATGAGACAGGGGGTTTGCGCAGCCCTAACAGTACCGGTGAGTTTGATTTATATTCTTACCACTGTACGACTCTCTTATCTTTCGGTTGACGGCTGGATTCTGTCGGTATGCTGAGACTGTCTTAGAGGCAGGTATTTCCTCGCCTGAGGTTGTTTTAACGAACCTGCCAATGGGTTTCTGCTGACTGTATTTGTTCACTGTCTGCCATTCTTTGGGCTGCGAAACTCAGCAGTCTAAGGGTGCTACATGCGTGAATGTGTGTTCTCATCTCCAGATGAGCTGTCGGCCTCTGGAATGAGATTGTTTCCCTTGTGGCAAACGTTTATAGACGGGTGTACTCTGGGTTCAATGAACCTTTGAGGGCTATCTCAGCTGCTGGCTTTGCAGTCTGAAAGTGTTACAGAAGTCTCACCCCAAGACGAGTTGTCGGCCTCTTGGTGTAGAGCGGGGGAAAAAAAAAAAAAAAAACGTCTATAAACGGGTTTATTTTTGCAGGGTGGTCTGCCCTTGTGGTTATCTTAGCCTGCTGAAATTTTGCAGTTCGAAGAGTGGCAGGTGTAATGTCCTGTCGTGAGTGTATTTGTGATTTACTGTTCGCTATACATGAGAGGGGGTGAGGACTGGTTAAGGTCGGAGGGGGGGCTGCCCGGGGGATCTGTTGGGTCGCGGGCCGTAGCTCCTCACTACCCCTGATGTGTTTGTTCTTGTTCTGAGATTAACCGTACATTAGTCTTATGAGCTCCCACCGAAGGAATTTGCTGATAAGAACGCTGAGAAAAATATTAACCCCTTGGTTGTACGAGAGAAAAGAAAGTGATATTGCAAAGAAGATGTTGAAATAGTTAACAAAGTTGAAAGAAGTGGCGAAAGTTATGTTGCTGAAGAAAACAGGGAGAAAAATCCTGTGTGATAAAGAAAATTGGATAAAGGAAGTTAAGAAAGATGGCGATTGTATTATGTATGTGTATCACAGAGCTGATGATATGTTGGAACTTGAAACAAAGGAGGGGAGGGACAGCACTGCCCTCCGTCTAACAACCACTCCTTTCTCACCACCCAAGCACAACCCACTGTGACAACTCAGCCCGGCGGCCATCTTAGTGCACCCATGCCTTCACTTTCTACCCAGTCCAGTGCACTTCCTGCCGGCGGCCATCTTAGTACACCCAGTAAGCTTAAACAGCCTGTACCCAGCCCTCCCTGTTTTAAACCAAGATGGTTCATACCACACACCTGTCTTCCCCAATACGGGAGCATCACATTCCCAGGCCGGATATGTTAATGATGAAGAAGCATCTGAGTGGGAAGCCCGACAGCAGGCAGCAAGGCCACCCACTGATTTAACCCCCAATCCGGCTCCAGACTCTCAGTTCCCAGAGGATCTCAAACACATGCTGGCAACCATAAAGAACAGTGCCCCTTGCCAGCCCCTGCCCCAACAACAGTCTCGGTTACCAGAAGGGGCACCAGTGATGTATGTCGCTTTTACTCTATCACAAGCAGTGGCCTTAGTGACAAGTCTGCCTGACCCAGAGAAGCAGCCAATTCCCTTCTACCACAGGATAGTGCAGATACAAGAAACTTACTCAGCTGCCTGGAGAGACTTGATCAGCCTATGCCAAATCAAAGCAGGATATGTCTTTTGGCCAGTCATGCAGATGGCCTTCAATGATGCCTGCCTGACAAGTGCCACTTCCTACACCTCAGGCGTGGAGTTCTGTGCACAACTCCACGACTGGGCAAAGGAGAAGTTGACGGATCAGAAGACCACAATCCAAGATATTACCCAAGATAAAGGGGAGTCTGTGAAGAAGTATCATGCTAGACTCATAAAGGCACACACACACATGTTATCAACTGCTTTTGTTTCAGGGCTCAGAGAGGATATCAGAAAAGGCCTGATGGTGGCCCGCCCTGAATACCATTCAATGAAAATGTCTGATTTATTGTTGGTGGCCAGAGGTATAGAAAATCAAAAAGGTAAAAAACCAACGCCCCTCATGGTAACCCATGACGAAGATCCCACCTACACTCGTCCACCACCACTGCCCAATACCAGGGTACGGATCACCTGTTACAACTGTGGGAAACGGGGTCACATAAGGAAAGAATGCAGAGCCCCAAAATATCCCAAACGAGACAGGGAACCCTATGCAGGGCAACGGGGACATGAACCACCACCACCACGCCCCAACTCTCACTAGGAAATGGGCAAACCCGTGTCACCCCTTATGGCAGTGTCCTCAAGTGGAACTGGGGGACCCTTAGCAAAAGTCACGTTACCCATACAAGGAAAACCTACCACCTTTCTCATTGACACGGGTGCAGCCAGAAGCGTGTTGAGGGCGGTGAACCTGCCTAATAATTCTTTCCTTTCCACTTCCTGATTTGCTTGCCAGATTTGTGGTGTCCTCTACATGTCCCTTGAATCTACTAGGAGCTGATGTGTTGTCCAGACTACAGGCCTCAATCAGGACACGCCTGAAGGGGGGATGAAGTTACATACTCCCCTATCTTTAGAAGACTAATCTGCTTTGTGTTCTCTGCCTCTCCTGATGACACTTAATGAAGAAAAAAACTTCAAGTTCAATACTGCAGGAAGTACTTGACAGAATCCCTGCGTGCCTATGGTCCACAGGACCGGAAGACAACGGTCACTTAAAGGTGCCACCAGCTTCAGTCAAGCTAAAAGAGGGCGCATCATTGCCCCGGAAACCACACAATAACCCCAAGAAGAGAATCCTAAAAAGAGAACCAGGTACCTACTGTGGATGCCTTCGACTGCAAAATACCTCACAGAGGTGGACCTTACAAACGTTTTCTTCAGTGTCCACCCTCACCCCTCCTGCTGGTACCTTTTTGCATTCATCCACGGAAAGAAACGGCAACATACCTAAACAGTTGTGCCACAAGGGGCACAGAACTTTCCAAGCCAGTTTGCAAAAGCTATGGCTATCATCCTTGACACATGACAAGAGGAACACCCGGAAGTGATTCTCTTCCAACATGTTGATGACCTTCTCCTTTGTGCAGCTGACTTACCCCCTGTTGAAGTCACCTCAGAAAGCCTGTTGTGCTATCTTGCCAACCAGGGGTGCAGAGCCTCAAAGCCCAAATTGCAGTGGTGCTCAACACCTGTCATTTTCCTTTGACTAATTTCCTAGTGCAGAGTATGGATTACAGAAGCCTTCCTACTGATGCTCTGCAATCAGACCCCTTCCAGATGTCTCCTGAAGAAATATCTAAAGTTTGAAGCCTTTAAGTGCGCCACTTCCGGCGCTAGGGCTCCCAGACTACGACAAAACGCTCAAGCTCTTTGTATCCGAACGTCTGGGACATGCTGCAGGTGTACTCACCCAATCACACGGCATCAGCCTACGCCCTGTAGGATATTATTCCTGTCGACTGGACGTGGTAGTCAGAGGAGGCCTATTGTGTCTGTGAGCTGGATTTGCTACACAAGCCTTGCTTGACAAAACTTTGAACTTGGTCCTCGGACACTGCCTCGTTCTGCTTGCTCCCCATGACGTTGTTGCCATATTCAACCAAGATCCAGCCGAAACACTTGCCCACTACCAGACACTTGAGACTCCTGTGTTCCCTCCTACTGGACAGCATTACTCTATTAAGTTGTCAAACACTGAACCCTAATACCCTTCTTCCACTTCTCGAGGGGGGAAAGGAGGAGGAGGAGTAGAGTCTTGACTTGTCACCCCATGACCACACAGGACACGCGGTCACCACTGAAAACACTGTTCTACAAGCTGAAGCCTTACCACCGGTGATGTCTACACAGGAGGCAGAGCTGTAAGCACTTACTACAGCATGTAAATGGGCAGAGGGAAAAAGAGCCAACATTTATATGGACTCAAGATATGCTTTCAGCATTGCCCATGATTATGGTGTTATCTAGGACAGAGGATTCCTGATGGCTGCAGGAACACCTGTGAAAACTTGATTGATGCCTTGCTTCTCCCAACCCAAGTGACTATTCTGAGTAAAGCACACGACAAACTGAACTCAAAGGAAGCTTAAGGCAATCATCTAGCCAATTCAGCTGCCAAACAGACAGCTGGTGGTCCACGGGAAGTGGACAGCAGGGTGGTAGAAGAAGACCACCCCGTGCTTACCTTACAGACTTTCCCAGTGGACAGAGTTTATCTAAAAGAACTACAGGAAACAACAAGTCCGGATAAGAAGGAAAGCTGGAAACGGAGAGGAGCAACTCTCAGAAATGGACTATTCGAGTGCAACAAGAAGCCTTGTCTACTCAGGAGTATGTACCCAGCTGTGGTGCAATGGGCACATGGAGCTGCCCACTTGACAAAGACTTTTATGAACTCTCTTATCAACAAGTGTTGCACCAAGAGTTACTCCACTGACCGACAACTTCTGCAGATCATGCATTATCTGCACCAAATGTAACCCAGGATGCACAGAAGAAGCACAGAAGAAGCACAGAAGAAGCACCTGGCAAAAGCCCTATACCCCATTCCAGAGGATGCAAATTGATCATTCTCAAGTGCCAAGAAGTGGCAGATTCGAATACGCCCTAGTGGAAGTGGTCATGACTGCCAGGACCACAGCTAAGAAACTACTGAGTGAGATAGTATGTAGATTTGGGGTCCCAGAGGTGATATTGAGAGATCAGGGACCAGCCCTAACAACAACCCTTACTAAAGAGATTTGGGCAGCACTGGGGGTTCAGTTGGCACTACACATCCCATACCACCCTCAAAGTAGCGGGAAGGTAGAAAGGATGAATGGGACACTAAAAACAGGATGTTAAAGATGGCCCAAGAGACTAACATGAGTTGGCCAGACAGTTAGCCCATTGCCCTGTTCAGTGTCAGACACACCCCCAGGGGAAACATGCCCTATCCCCTTATGAAATTTTGTTTGGTTCAGCTCCCAGACTTGGTTGTTACTTTCTACAACAGTTATGCCGCGTACACACGGTCGTACTTTTCGTCTACAAAAGTCCAACGGACGCTGACGGACTAAAGCTGGCTGGTAATCCGATCGTGTGTGGGCTTCTCCGGACTTTCAACTGACTTTTTTAGCCTCAAATCCGACGTACTTTAGATTTGAAACATGCTTCAAATCTTTACTTCGTAACTACGACGGACCCCGAAATCCGCTCGTCTGTGTGCTAGTCCGACGGACAAAAAGCCACGCTAGGGCACCTATTGGCTACTGGCTAGGAACTTCCTTATTTTAGTCCGGTGTACGTCATCACGTAAGAATTCGACGGACTTTTGTGTGATCGTGTGTAGGCAAGTCCGTTCGTTAGAAAGTATGCCGCAAGTCCGCCGCAAGTCCGCCGAAAGTCTGCCGGAAGTCTGTCGGACAGGCTGTCTGACTTTTGTAGACGAAAAGTACGACCGTGTGTACGCGGCATTACAGTTACAGTCTGATGTGTTGACTAATTATTTAACCACATTATCACGAGAATTAACCTGAATGCATGTCCAGGTGTTTTCTTCCATTCCAGATCCTGAATTAGATACATGAACACACCAACTACTGTCTGGAGATCCTTGAGCCAAGTTATGATGGTCCATTCCAAGTTTTGCTGACCACAGCCACCTCAGTCAAGTTGGCCAGGAAGAACACCTGAATGCACGCTTATCACTGCAGGAGAGCGTGTTTTCGGGCACTGCATATCCTTTTTCTGTTTGATCTAGGGGGGAGGGGCCCAGGAGGTGGCCATCACAAAAATGATAACATAATTACGTTTTGGTGTAACTCTTCAGGTACACATGTGACCACCTTTACCTTAGATTACTGTGACATAGTACCTTGTCCGTTTGACCCTTCATGGTGATGCCATTGGTACAGTGATATCCCTGACGGTAAGGACATATATGTATGCCACACAGACAGTTACTGGGGACAGAGTTGTGGTTTCTGTGGGGGCCAGTGGGTTGGAACACAGGGCCAGACTGGGCGACCACAGAGTGCATTAGACAAAAAAAATGAAAATAGAAAGCCCCATATCCTAACCAAAGATACCCCTGATACATGCACTGACCCAGCACACAGTCAGAGGAGGAAGCGAGCAGCTCTCTCCGGAAGCTTTGATCCTCATGTATACATACATGTCATAGGGGTTACAAGGGGGGTCCCTGATGAATTTAAAGCCAGGGATCAGGTAAAAGCTGGTTTTGAGTCTTTGATCCCCATAACAACTGTCAGCAAGAATGTAGATTGGATTAACTACATGTCATGGTTATGCAATAGAGTTTGTCGATCAGCATACCTGTCTCCATGTGTTCATCTCTAGAGACCAGCTGACCCTCACCTGACTGCTTTTGTAACCTCCTCTCTAAGCATGGCCCCACCCCAGGCCCTATCAGGGAACCCTATATTAACCTGTGCACTGCAAGCCAGCAGTGCTGATCAACCACTGTGTGTTAGCCTCTGTGTGTACTTGCTATGTTTCCTACATCTGATTTCTGTTACCGACTTTGGCCTGTTCCCGGCCATCCCTGTTTGCCTGTGACCCTGATGTTCCAGCCAGCTCCCTCCTTCCTCTTCTCCTGTAGTCTACCGTGAGCTGTGAGACCCTGGGGGCCGCGACCTGGAGCCAGACTGCAGCGCAGTCCATCCTCACCACTAGAGGCTCTGGTGAACACCTGCTGGCTCTTAGACTCCGCGCCCTGGGGAATCTATGCTCTAGCTCCCAGTGGGATCTGTGTCAGTGATCCAGTAGACCTGCTTCCTGAACCTCCCAGGGTTTAAGCCGCAGCAGTCACCCGTAGGGTCCACTACCTTGCAGTGCACTCCTGATCCTAACGGTGTGCATCTGTCACCCAGCCTCTAGGTGACCTGACACTACACATATTATAACCAACAGAGATTTGTAAATTACTCTAAAGATGCCCTCCAGGGAATTGCTGACCAGTTATCCCCACTTCCTACATGACATTCCAGGACCTGATGGCCTTAGACATGGTGCTAGCTGGGAAAGGAGGTGTTTTGTAAAATCATAGGAAAAAAAAAAAAAACGGGAACCTGTTGTACATACATTCCTGATAATACTGGTTACTTTAGCTATAAAGAAATTAGAAGATCTGTCACTGGAGTTGAAGAAGAACTCAGGTATCACAGACCCATGGGACCAATATTTTAGCTGGATGAGTGGGTGGCAGAAGGTGCTCGCCCAGATACAGGTAAGGGTATTAATAATCCTGGTTCTTTTAACCCTGATTGTATGCTGTATTCTACCTTTCGTAAAAAGTTAATGAGCAAGGCTGTAGACAATAGCACACCTACATTTCTCCATCAAGAAGAAGAGTAGGGATGAGCCGAACACCCCCCTGTTCGGTTCGCACCAGAACATGCGAACAGGAAAAAAATTCGTTCGAACACGCGAACACCGTTAAAGTCTATGGGACACGAACATGAATAATCAAAAGTGCTAATTTTAAAGGCTAATATGCAAGTTATTGTCAATAAAAGTGTTTGGGGACCTGGGTCCTGCCCCAGGGGACATGGATCAATGCAAAAAAAAGTTTTAAAAACGGCCGTTTTTTCAGGAGCAGTGATTTTAATAATGCTTAAAGTCAAACAATAAAAGTGTAATATCCCTTTAAATTTCATACCTGGGGGGTGTCTATAGTATGCCTGTAAAGGGGCGCATGTTTCCCGTGTTTAGAACAGTCTGACAGCAAAATGACATTTTGAAGGAAAAAACTCATTTAAAACTACCGCGGCTATTGCATTGCCGACAATACACATAGAAGTTCATTGATAAAAACGGCATGGGAATTCCCCACAGGGGAACCCCGAACCAAAATAAAAAAAAAAAAATGATGTGGGAGTCCCCCTAAATTCCATACAAGGCCCTTCAGGTCTGGTATGGATATTAAGGGGAACCCCAGCCAAAATTTAAAAAAAAAATTGACGTGGGGTTCCCCCTAAATTCCATACCAGACCCTTCAGGTCTGGTATGGATTTTAAGGGGAACCCCGCGCCCAAAAAAAAAAAAAAAAACGGCGTGGGGTCCCCCTAAAAATCCATACCAGACCCTTATCCGAGCACGCAACCTGGCAGGCCGCAGGAAAAGAGGGGGGGACGAGAGTGCGGCCCCCCCCCCCTCCTGAACCATACCAGGCCACATGCCCTCAACATTGGGAGGGTGCTTTGGGGTAGCCCCCCAAAGCACCTTGTCCCCATGTTGATGAAGACAAGGGCCTCATCCCCACAACCGTGGCCGGTGGTTGTGGGGGTCTGCGGGCGGGGGGCTTATCGGAATCTGGAAGCCCCCTTTAACAAGGGGACCCCCAGATCCCGGCCCCCCCCTGTGTGAAAGGGTAAGGGGGTACTTACCCATACCATTTCACTAAAAAACTGTCAAAAATGTTAAAAATGACAAGAGACAGTTTTTGACAATTCCTTTATTTAAATGCTTCTTCTTTCTTCCTTCATCTTCTTCTTCTTCTGGTTCTTCTGGCTCTTCTGGTTCTTCCTCCGGCGTTCTCGTCCAGCATCTCCTCCGCGGCGTCTTCTATCTTCTTCTCCTCGGGCCGCTCCGCACCCATGGCATGAGGGGGGAGGCTCCCGCTCTTCTCTTCATCTTCTTCTTCATCTTCATCTTCTTCTTCATCTTCTTCTTCTTCTTCTTCTTCTTCTTCTTCTCTTCTTCATCTCTTCTTCCTTCTTCATTTCTTCTGCGGGCCGCTCCGCATCCATGCATGGAGGGAGGCTCCCGCTGTGTGACGGCGTCTCTTCGTCTGACGGTTCTTAAATAACGGGGGGCGGGGCCACCCGGTGACCCCGCCCCCCTCTGACGCACGGGACATGACGGGACTTCCCTGTGGCATTCCCCGTGACGTCACAGGGAAGTCCCGTCAATTCACCGTGCGTCAGAGGGGGGCGGGGTCACCGGATGGCCCCGCCCCCCGTTATTTAAGAACCGTCAGACGAAGAGACGCCGTCACACAGCGGGAGCCTCCCTCCATGCATGGATGCGGAGCGGCCTGCAGAAGAAATGAAGAAGGAAGAAGAGATGAAGAAGAGAAGAAGAAGAAGAAGAAGAAGATGAAGAAGAAGATGAAGAAGAAGATGAAGATGAAGAAGAAGATGAAGAGAAGAGCGGGAGCCTCCCCCCTCATGCCATGGGTGCGGAGCGGCCCGAGGAGAAGAAGATAGAAGACGCCGCGGAGGAGATGCTGGACGAGAACGCCGGAGGAAGAACCAGAAGAAGAAGAAGATGAAGGAAGAAAGAAGAAGAATTTAAATAAAGGAATTGTCAAAAACTGTCTCTTGTCATTTTTAACATTTTTGACAGTTTTTTAGTGAAATGGTATGGGTAAGTACCCCCTTACCATTTCACACAGGGGGGGGGCGGGATCTGGGGGTCCCCTTGTTAAAGGGGGCTTCCAGATTCCGATAAGCCCCCCGCCCGCAGACCCCCACAACCACCGGCCACGGTTGTGGGGATGAGGCCCTTGTCTTCATCAACATGGGGACAAGGTGCTTTGGGGGGCTACCCCAAAGCACCCTCCCAATGTTGAGGGCATGTGGCCTGGTACGGTTCAGGAGGGGGGGGGGGCCGCACTCTCGTCCCCCCCTCTTTTCCTGCGGCCTGCCAGGTTGCGTGCTCGGATAAGGGTCTGGTATGGATTTTTAGGGGGACCCCACGCCGTTTTTTTTTTTTTTTTTTTTGGCGCGGGGTTCCCCTTAAAATCCATACCAGACCTGAAGGGTCTGGTATGGAATTTAGGGGGAACCCCACGTCAATTTTTTTTAAAAATTTTGGCTGGGGTTCCCCTTAATATCCATACCAGACCTGAAGGGCCTTGTATGGAATTTAGGGGGACCCCCACATCATTTTTTTTTTATTATTTTGGTTCGGGGTTGCCCTGTGGGGAATTCCCATGCCGTTTTTATCAATGAACTTCTATGTGTATTGTCGGCAATGCAATAGCCGCGGGTAGTTTTAAATGAGTTTTTTCCTTCCAAATGTCATTTTGCTGTCAGACTGTTCTAAACACAGGAAACATGCGCCCCTTTACAGGCATACTATAGACACCCCCCAGGTACGAAATTTAAAGGGATATTACACTTTTATTGTTTGACTTTAAGCATTAATAAAATCACTGCTCCTGAAAAAACGTCCGTTTTTAAAACTTTTTTTTGCATTGATCCATGTCCCCTGGGGCAGGACCCGGGTCCCCAAACACTTTTTATGACAATAACTTGCATATAAGCCTTTAAAATTAGCACTTTTGATTTCTCCCATAGACTTTTAAAGGGTGTTCCGCGGCATTCGAATTTGCCGCGAACACCCCAAATTGTTCGCTGTTCGGCGAACTTGCGAACAGCCAATGTTCGAGTAGAACATGAGTTCGACTCGAACTCGAAGCTCATCCCTAAAGAAGAGGACCTCCTTATGATGGAAGATGACAAACCCTTCACTCCCCTACAGTCACTCCCTGTCCATAATCTCATAATCTTATAGGGTTTTAGGGATAGATAGCGCCTGACTGCACCTCTCCAGCTGTATCGAGGAGGGAAGTGAACAGTTGCTGCCCAATTCTATATACAGCCTAAAAGAGTTGCTGAGGAGAAGGGCCAGGCCAAAGTGGGACCTTTAGTATTAGGGACAGAAAAGAGAAAATAGTCATTTTAGGGGGGATTGTGAAGGAATGTGATGTATATAATAATAATAGTAATCGGAAAATGTCTATTTTCTTATGTGCATACATATTTTTCTCCTTACTCATTATATAAGTATACAGATTAGCTCTGTTCCTATATTTTCTTAAGATGGCGGGTACCCCCTACATCCCACACATCAGAAGAACGCGGAACTGGAGATAAAACCAAAGACAGCCAAACCTCGTTATGAACATTCTCCATCTTCTTTACTATCTTAACCAATGAGATGTACCTATTAGACTAACATAGCAATGACGTATTTGTGTGTATAAAACATTAACACCGCCTTGAATAAATTAGAAGTGTAACGGTAACGATGCTGAGCGTGTCTCAGAGTGTTTACTTTTATATGCATGCATATCAACACTTTTCAAATTAGAGACAGCAGCAGATAACCTTGGGCTCGATTGGAGCTCTTAATCATTTCCATAACACTTATATGATTCCTTATATAGGATTCACCTTCATCTCCTCCCTATAGGATTCACCTTCATCTCCTTATAAAATTCCTTATATAGGATTCACCCTCATCTCCTCCTTATAAGATTCATTATATAGGATTCACCTTCATCTCCTTATAAAATTCCTTATATAGGATTCACCCTCATGTCCTCCTTACAAGATTCCTTATATAGGATTCACCTTCATCTCCTCCTTATAAGATTCATTATATAGGATTCACCTTCATCTCCTTATATGATTCCTTATATAGGACTCACCTTCATCTCCCCCCTATAGGATTCACCTTCATCTCCTTATAAAATTCCTTATATAGGATTCACCCTCATCTCCTCCTTATAAGATTCATTATATAGGATTCACCTTCATCTCCTTATAAAATTCCTTATATAGGATTCACCCTCATGTCCTCCTTACAAGATTCCTTATATAGGATTCACCTTCATCTCCTCCTTATAAGATTCATTATATAGGATTCACCTTCATCTCCTTATATGATTCCTTATATAGGATTCACCTTCATCTCCCCCCTATAGGATTCACCTTCATTTCCTTATAAGATTCCTTATATAGGATTCACCTTCATCGCCTCCTGATAAGATTCCTTATATATGATTCACCTTCATCTCCTTCTTATAAGATTCCTTATATAGGATTCACCTTCATCTCCTCCTTATAAGATTCATTATATAGGATTCACCTTCATCTCCTCCCTATAAGATTCATTATATAGGATTCACCTTCATCTCCTCCTTATAAGATTCCTTTTTTTATTCACCTTCATCTCCTCCTTATAAGATTCATTATATAGGATTCACCTTCATCTCTTCCTTATAAGATCCATTATATAGGATTCACCTTCATCTCCTCCTTATAAGATTCATTATATAGGATTCACCTTCATCTCCTCCCTATAAGATTCATTATATAGGATTCACCTTCATCTCCTTATAAAATTCCTTATATAGGATTCACCCTCATGTCCTCCTTACAAGGTTCCTTATATATGATTCACCTTCATCTCCTCCCTATAAGATTCATTATATAGGATTCACCTTCATCTCCTTATAAAATTCCTTATATAGGATTCACCTTCATCTCCTCCTTATAAGATTCATTATATAGGATTCACCTTCATCTCCTTATATGATTCCTTATATAGGATTCACCTTCATCTCCCCCCTATAGGATTCACCTTCATTTCCTTATAAGATACCTTATATAGGATTCACCTTCATCTCCTCCTTATAGGATTCATTATATAGGATTCACCTTCATCTCCTCCTTATAAGATTCATTATATAGGATTTACCTTCATCTCTCTCCCTCCTCTTCCTCATTGTCTGCAGAACAAGCGTGAACATGCCATGGCATGGATAGAGAGACGTGGTGCTTTCTGTTCTGGGAACAGCAGAGGGCAGCAATTTCCAATCTCAGAGCCTAGATCTGGCTTCATCGGGTTCAACCAAAGAGCCAAATAACTCCACCGAGAATATGAGAACTCCAATATGTGCACAACATTCCGATTATCAACACTTCACTAATGCAAAGAAAGGAGGAGGACAAACACAACCAACTGTCTATCCAGAGCCTCTGGTTTATAGACCAGATACATCCTAAATATAAAATCATATATCCAACTATCCATCCAGAGCCTCTGGTTTATAGACCGGATACATCCTAAATATAGAACCATTTATCCAACTGTCCATCCAGAGCCTCTGGTTTATAGACCGGATACATCCCAAATATAGAACCATTTATCCAACTGTCTATCCAGAGCCTCTGGTTTATAGACCGGATACATCCCAAATATAGAACCATTTATCCAACTGTCTATCCAGAGCCTCTGGTTTATAGACCGGATACATCCTAAATATAGAACCATTTATCCAACTGTCCATCCAGAGCCTCTGGTTTATAGACCGGATACATCCCAAATATAGAACCATTTATCCAACTGTCTATCCAGAGCCTCTGGTTTATAGACCGGATACATCCCAAATATAGAACCATTTATCCAACTGTCTATCCAGAGCCTCTGGTTTATAGACCAGATACATCCCAAATATAGAACCATTTATCCAACTGTCCACCCACAGCCTCTGGTTTATAGATCAGATACATCCCAAATATAGAACCATTTATCCAACTGTCCATCCAGAGCTTCTGGTTTATAGACCGGATACATCCTAAATATAGAACCATTTATCCAACTGTCCATCCAGAGCCTCTGGTTTATAGACCGGATACATCCTAAATATAGAACCATTTATCCAAATGTCCATCCAGAGCCTCTGGTTTATAGACCGGATACATCCCAAATATAGAACCATTTATCCAACTGTCCATCCAGAGCCTCTGGTTTATAGATCAGATACATCCCAAATATAGAACCATTTATCCAACTGTCCATCCAGAGCCTCTGGTTTATAGACCGGATACATCCTAAATATAGAACCATTTATCCAACTGTCCATCCAGAGCCTCTGGTTTATAGACCAGATACATCCTAAATATAGAGCCATTTATCCAACTGTCCATCCAGAGCCTCTGGTTTATAGATCAGATACATCCCAAATATAGAACCATTTATCCAACTGTCCATCCAGAGCCTCTGGTTTATAGACCGGATACATCCTAAATATAGAACCATTTATCCAACTGTCCATCCAGAGCCTCTGGTTTATAGATCAGATACATCCCAAATATAGAGCCATTTATCCAACTGTCCACCCACAGCCTCTGGTTTATAGATCAGATACATCCCAAATATAGAACCATTTATCCAACTGTCCATCCAGAGCCTCTGGTTTATAGACCGGATACATCCTAAATATAGAACCATTTATCCAACTGTCCATCCAGAGCCTCTGGTTTATAGACCAGATACATCCTAAATATAGAGCCATTTATCCAACTGTCCATCCAGAGCCTCTGGTTTATAGACCAGATACATCCTAAATATAGAACCATTTATCCAACTGTCCATCCAGAGCCTCTGGTTTATAGACCAGATACATCCTAAATATAGAGCCATTTATCCAACTGTCCATCCAGAGCCTCTGGTTTATAGACCAGATACATCCTAAATATAGAACCATTTATCCATCTGTCCGTCCAGAGCCTCTGGGTTATAAATGGATACATTCTAAATATAGAGCCATTAAGGTCCAGGGGGGGGGGGGGGGGGGGTTGCAGAAGATGTTGTTATTAGTTACCTTTTTATTTCTCCTGCTATTGGTTCCCTGCAGCCTCCTCTCTAAGGTGCTCCAGGCTGCGGTTGCATGCTTGCCCCAACCATGTACAATAAAGGGTTAATAGTCCTGCGTTGTACGTGGTGATGCTGAGGGACCGCCCACAGACCAGAGCTTCAGGAAGAAGAGGACAGGGTCAGAGATGACCAAAGTGTTCTAAGTGATCTCTTCAGGTTCCCCTAGACGCAAGGAGCGCTGCAGCACACAGACAGTGCACATGTTGGTCACCTCTCTCTAGATCACTATTATAATTAATTGTTACTTATTCTGCATAAAAGTACATTTCTAGCAATCCTATGCAGCCAGGTATATGGATATAATAAGAACCTTTACAATACATAGCGATAGCCCCTGTATACACTTTGTGTGTTCTGGTGTCAGTCTTTCTCTGGCTTCTGAATATAATTGAAAGTTCTTGTTGGAGGAAACGTCTGATACAAATCTGTAACAGTCACTTCCTCCTGATAGCATCTTCTGCTCGGCAGGTTCAATTATCCTCTTGGCTGACGAATGTGTGAAAAGCCCGAAGGAAGAACCGCATGCAGTGCGAGGGCCAGTAGAGGCATTCATTACATTGCACAAGCAGGGGGACGGTGACACAAGGGCCTTCAGGAGGCCAGATAAGGGACTTGGCAGTTAGAGCAGTTATTATGTCATTGGGGGGCTGTCCCTAAATCTTCTTCACTAGTTTCTCTGAGACTTTCATGGAGTTAAAGTACAGTATCTCACAAAAGTAAGTACACCCCTCACATTCTTGTAAATCTTTTCTTCTATCTTTTCATGTGACAACACTGAAGAAATGACACTTTGCTACAATGTAAAGTAGTGAGTGTACAGCTTGTATAACAGTGTAAATTTGCTGTCCCCTCAAAATAGCTCAACACACAGCCATTAATATCTAAACCGCTGGCAACAAAAGTCAGTACACCCCTAAGTAAAAATGTCCAAATCGGGCCCAATTAGCCACCCCCCCCCCCCCCCCCCCAGTGTCATGTGATTTGTTAGTGTTACAAGGTCTCAGGTGTGAATGGGGAGCAGGTGTGTTAAATTTGGTGTTATCGCTCTCACTCTCTCATACTGGTCACTGGAAGTTCAACATGGCACCTCATGGCAAAGAACTCTCTGAGGATCTGAAAAAAAAGAATTGTTGCTCTACATAAAGATGGTCTAGGCCAGGAATATGCAATTAGCGGACCTCCAGCTGTTGCAAAACTACAAGTCCCATCATGCCTCTGCCTCTGGGTGTCATGCTTGTCGCTGTCAGAGTTTTGCTATGCCTCATGGGACTTGTAGTTATTTAACAGCTGGAGGTCCACTAATTGCATATCCCTGGCCTAGGCTATAACAAGATTGCCAAGACCCTGAAACTGAGCTGCAGCATGGTGGTCAAGACACCATAACAGGACAGGATCCACTCACAACAGGCCTCGCCCTGGTCCACCAAAGAAGTTGAGGTCACGTGCTCAGCGTCATATCCAGAGGTTGTCTTTGGGAAATAGAGGTATGAGTGCTGCCAGCATTGCTGCAGAGGTTGAAGGGGTGGGGGGTCAGCCTGTCAGTGCTCAGACCATACGCTGCACACTGCATCAAATTGGTCTGCATGGCTGTCGTCCCAGAAGGAAACCTCTTCTAAAGATGATGCACCAGAAAGACCGCAAACAGTTTGCTGAAGACAAGCAGACTAAGGACATGGATTACTGGAACCATGTCCTGTGGTCTGATGAGACCAAGATAAACTTATTTGGTTCAGATGGTGACAAGTGTGTGTGGGGGCAACCAGGTGAGGAGGACAAAGACAAGTGTGTCTTGTCTACGGTCAAGCATGGTGGTGGGAGTGTCATGGTCTGGGGCTGCATGAGTGTTGCCGACACTGGGGAGCTACAGTTCATTGAGGGAACCATGAATGCCAACATGTACTGTGACCTACTGAAGCAGAGCATGATCCCCTCCCTTCAGAGACTGGGCCGCAGGGCAGTATTCCAACATGATAACGACCCCAAACCAGGGGCGGATCCAGAGTCTAGTCTCGGGAGGGGCACTGCCAGAAAATACATTTTTTTTGCGGGCAATTTATCGGGGAAATGGCTGGTGTTGGCGCTTCAATCATCACGGCACCATGGTTATTATGGTGTCAGGATGATTGAAGTGCATTATTTCTATTCTTACATTGTAATATACAATGAAATAGTTCAACTCACCATAACGTAGAATCAGTGGGAGCCCTGAGTCACTTTCCACGTCGCCTGCCACCAAATGCGCATTGTCACTTGCCACGTCACCTGCCACATGTTGTGAATTGTCACTTGCCACGTCACCTGTCACCAGATGCGGATTGTCACTTGCCACACGCTGCAAATTGTTATGTCACCTGCTACACGTTGCAGATTGTCACTTGCCACATCCTGCGAATTGTCACGTCACTTGCCACCAAATGCGGATTGTCACTTGCCACGTCACCTGCCACACGTTGTGAATTGTCACTTGCCACGTCACCTGCCACACGTTGTGGATTGTCACTTGCCACGTCGCCTGTCACCAGATGCGGATTGTCACCTGCCGTGTCACTTTCCTGCTAAGGTGGTTTCTTGCTATGTCCCAGAGTCAGGCAGCAGAGAGATGATGTAATCTCTCTGCTGCCCACAGTTGCCTTCACAGTGAGGGCGGAACTCCAGGGATGCAGGGCAGGCGCAGGGTGGTGAGAGATGTCATCTCTCTGCTCCCCTGCCTGCCGGCTCCCTGATTTTCCAGCAGCCCACTCACAGTCACACACGGAGCCGCCCAGCTATCCCCTCTCCCTCACCTGCCCACTCACCGACCTAGCCGCCCGCACTGTCACCCGTGGTGCCGCCCGCACTGTCACCTGGGGAGCCGCCTGCACTGTCACCCTCAGAGCCGCCCACACTGTCACTCTCGGAGCCGCCCGCACTGTCACCCGCTTTCTAGGAGGGGGCAATTGCCCCATTGCCCCCCCCTGGATCCACCCCTGCCCCAAACACACCTCTAAGATTACCACTGCCTTGCTAAAGAAGCTGAGGGTAAAGGTGATGGACTGACCAAGCATGTCTCCAGACCTAAACCCTATTGATCATCTGTGGGACATCCTCAAACAGAAGGTGGAGGAGCGCAAGGTCTCTAACATCCACCAGCTCTGTGATGTCCTCATGGAGGAGGGGAAGAGGACTCCAGTGATAACCTGTGAAGATCTGGTGACCTCCATGCCCAAGAGGGTTAAGGCAGTGCTGGAAAATAATGGTGGCCACACAAAATATTGACACCTCGGGCCCAATTTGGACATTTTCACTTAGGGGTGTACTGACTTTTGTTGCCAGAGGTTTAGACATTAATGGCTGTGTGTTGAGTTATTTTGAGGGGACAGCAAATTTACACTGTTATACAAGCTGTACACTCACTACTTTACATTGTAGCAAAGTGTCATTTCTTCAGTGTTGTCACATGAAAAGATAGAAGAAAAGATTTACAAAAATGTGAGGGGTGTACTTACTTTTGTGAGATACTGTACTTTAACTCCCTGAAAGTCTCAGAGAAATTAGTGAAGATTTAGGGACAGCCCCCAATGGCATAATAACTGCCTTAACTGCCAAGTCCCTTATCTGGTCTCCTGAAGGCCCTTGTGTCACCGTCCCCCTGCTTGTCAAACATTTGTTTTTGTTTTTTTCAGATTTGGACGTCGTATGGAAGTATTTTTATTGATTGATGAACCTGCCCCCACCCCCCACACACTCACACACACACTACAAGGATTAAACGCCCAGGGGTGCAAGGGTAAAGTGTATTACTTTCCTCACACCTGGTTCCTGCAGGGTCCCCCACAGCGTCCTCTCTAAGCAGCTTTGGTCCGTGGTCGCAGGCTTATCTCCTCACGTACAATGCAGGGTTAATGGCCCTGCACTGTGTGTGATTATACCAAGGCACCGCCCACAGTTCAGAGCCCACTAGACCAAGGGATAGTAATACACCTGACCTCTGCAGCCCCTGTACTTCTCAGAATTTAGCAAATATAGGCAAATGGCGGCCTCCCCTTCTGCTTTGCAACACGCCCACTCCCTGCCTAACCCCGCCCTGCACACAGTGACCCAATACACCCAGAGGACTTCCTGGGAACGCCCCTTCAGAAATGCCCCACAGTGGGTACATGCCACAATAAACGCTGGGAGATGTCGTGTCCCAATCCACTTACAGGGTTGTCAGAAACACTCTCAGCACTTGGACACCAGATTAGAAGTCTTACCAAAAATATTAGGGGTGAATGGTGAAGCTGTTACATATAGAGGTATACATAGACATATAGACCTTAGTTATACTTTGTCTATTTCTAAAGCATTTGTTGAATAAATATCACAAGCATTCGCCCAGCCATGACGAATTCCAAACATCTTTTGCTTAATACAGTGATTTTCTATGCTCACCAGCTCCATCTACTGCCCATTGTGCAGTATTGTTCCTGAAAAGCCTCAATTAGAAAAAATACTGCATTATGACCACTAGATGGAGCTTTACATTATAGAAAATCAATAAATGACGCTAAATACTGTGCTGTTAAAATTCACCACAGCTTGGCAAATGACGTTAAATACCATTGTTATGGCAGCATATAGCTGCCATAACCCCCCCCCCCCCCCGGTATTTTTCAAAAGCGCAGCCGGTCCGCTTTCAGGTCAAAGTGGTCTCTGCGGCGGATTTGCAACGAGACCACTTTTATCGGCGGGGGGGGGAGAGGTGCCCACCCCCCTCCCGCCGCGTCCCAGTCGTCTCCACCGCTTACCGGAACTGTCAGTAGCGGTGGAGACGATCCGGTCCTCTCAGAGCCATGAAGTCGAGTGAGGGAAAGATGCCCCCCCCGCTGGACTCCATACCATTGGGTGACGGAAGAGACCTCAAACGTCAATTCCGCCCAATGGTCTTCAAGGGGAAATTTTTTTTATTGAAAAAAAAAAAAAAGACTTTTTTTTTTAACTGCATTTAAGTGTAAAGTCTTTTTGACCCCAGATCTCATATTTACGAGGACCTGTCATGCTTTTTTTTCTATTACAAAAAATGTTTACATTCCTTTTAATAAGAATAAAAGTGATCCAAAATTATTTTTTTTTTAAAGGGACAGTGTAAAAAATAAAATAAAAAGTAAAATAAATAAGAAAAAAAATAAAATCAAAGTGCCCCGTCCCGCCGCGGTCTTGCGCAGAAGCCAACGCATACGTATGTCGCGCCCACATTAGAAAACGGTGTTCAAACCACACATGTGAGGTATCACCGCGATCGTTAGAGCGAGAGCAATAATTCTAGCCTTAGACCTCCTCTGTAACTCAAAACTGACAGCCTGTAGAGATGTTTAAATGACGCCTATGAAGATTTGCTAAGTGTCAAAGTTTGTCGCCATTCCACGAGCGGGCGCGATTTTGAAGCGTGACATGTTGGGTATCAATTTACTCGGCGTAACACTATCTTTCACAAGGGGTGCTTCAGAAAATGTTGTTACTCTAACTATAAATATATCTGTTTTACAACTTTTAGATAGTGAGACCCGTTTTTCCCTTTCTTGCAACCAACGAATCCCCAATGTGTCCTGACGAAGCTTAACGGCGAAACGCGTTGACGCACTAGGGCTCACATTTCATACTATATATCTCTATATATATATGTTTTTTAAATCTTTTTTCATGTCCATTTTATGCCGTATTGAAATATGTATGTTTCTATGTCTCAATAAATATTACTTTTCTTATATCCCCATTGTTTACTGTCCCGTTAAAGTCTGACCTTGGGTCACCTTTTGGGACCCTCCTTTTTTGTATTCCCATAACCATTTACTGATGAGGCAATGTGTGTGCTTTCTTTACTTATTATCACTTGTCACGTCACCTGCCACAAGTTGCGGATTGTCACTTCCCACGTCACCTTGCCACACATTGCGGATTGTCACTTGCTGTGTCACTTGTCACGTCACCTTGCCACCAGATTCAGATTGTCACTTGCTGTGTCACTTGCCTGCTACAGCTACACGGTGCAGATTGTCACTTGCTGTGTCACTTGTCACGTCACCTGCCACACATTGCAGATTGTCACTTGTTGTGTCACTTGTCACGTCACCTTGCCACCAGATTCAGATTGTCACTTGCTGTGTCCCAGCTTGAAGGCAGGCAGCAGAGAGATGATGTAATCTCTCTGCTGCCCGCGGCGGCACAGTGAGGGCAGGAGAGCAGTGATGCTGGGCGGGCAGTGAGAGATGATGTCATCTCTCTGCTCCCCCGCTCGCCCGCTCACCTGCCGACTGGCCTGTTCAGCCGCTCACCTGCCGGCCCCGCTGACTGATCCACCCTCCTGCCTGTCACTAATTTCTCGGGGGGGGGGGGGGAGGGTTGCCCCTTGGGGTGCCCCTGTCGGTGCTGCCTTTTCTTCTAGGTAAGCAATGCTTGTGTATTTCTCTCTCAGAACTCACGTCAATTTTATATGATGTTAAAGAAAATGATTCTCCTGTTTTGAAAATATGTATCAATATCATAAATAATGGTTTAAACATGAAATTATGATTTATCTCAATAGGTGCTTATGACTGGTTCCTTCTGAAGAAGCAGCAATTGCTGCGAAACTAGTAAAGGACGATCGCCAAGACGCATCGTATTCGACACCCCACTTCAACACCGGGGGTCATCTTCATCTCTTGTATAATGTCTAAAGCAGCATACAAGGCTGTAACCATCAATTGTTCCCAACTATTTTGTCAATGTGGTTTTGTTCCACAATGTTTTTATATTCTGTATATTATTAAATCTTTTTTTATATAAAATGATACATATCCCCGTTTATGTCCTTGAGGTACCGAGATAGTCCAAACCTTTCTCCCCCTTTTTACTTCTGAGGTGACTCCAGGCACCCGTTTCTGGGGTGTAAAAAGATGTCGGCTTGCCTGTCTTCAGACCGTAGGCTTACTACAGCCGAGTGCGGGGTGTACCAAGATGGCAGCAATGGAACTTCACTTCCGTTGCATTTTCTGATGGGTAGCGGCTTTCTGACAGGACACCGGATCAATGGGAAATAGCAGTGATTTTGACCAATTTACCTGTAATAGAGGCAAAGGAATCCAAAACCTGAAGGGCACCCTCCAGCGGAGGGCCAGCATCATTTCAGTGTTCGACTAATTCTTAAAAATAAACCCCTAAATAAACCAATCACACTATTATTTATAGGGGGGGGGGGGTACAAAAACTTTTCTTCAAACCTATATGAAAAACATTATTTTTCCAAAAACCAAAATGTACCACTTTGAATTAAAAACCCTTGTAAAAAAAAAGAAAAAAAAAAAAGGCAAAAGAGAGCCCCTGGTATATCTCACTCTCAAGTATTTGACGTAGATTCGCCTGTGGAAAGTTACAGCTGACATACATTTCTCATAAGGAAGTCCCCCATGTAAACAAAAGGATAAAGTATTATAAGACTCTGCTCTTTAGAATTTCCAAAGAAACTGAATCATTGCCAATTACTGTGTCAGAAAGTCAGTAAATATATCATGATAAATGGCAAAGCAACCGTCTTTATTCATAATTGCATTAATTGCAAAGTTATAATTAAAACAGTCAGATGTAATATTATTTTAAATTTTATTTTAATATTTTTTAAATTCCATTCATTTTATTTTTTTAACCAACTGTCTGAATCAGAGTCCCCCCCTTACATCAACTGTCCCCATCAGAGCCCCCCTTACATCAACTGTCCCCAACAGAGCCCTTCTTAAATTAACTGTCCCCATCAGAGTGCCCCCTTACATCAACTGTCCCCACCAGAGTGCCCCCTTACATCAACTGTCCTCACCAGAGTCCCCCTTACATCAACTGTCCCCATCAGAGCCCCTCTTAAATCATCTGTCCCCATCAGAGCCCCCCTTACATCAACTGTCCCCATCAGAGCCCATCTTAAATCAACTGTCCCTATCAGAGTGCCCCCCTTACATCAACTGTCCCCATCAGAGTCCCCCTTACATCAACTGTCCCCATCAGAGCCCCCCTTACATCAACTGTCCCCATCAGAGCCCCCCTTACATCAACTGTCACCACCAGAGTGCCCCCCTTACATCAACTGTCCCCATCAGAGCCCCCTTACATCAACTGTCACCACCAGAGTGCCCCCCTTACATCAACTGTCCCCATCAGAGTCCCCCTTACATCAACTGTTCCCACCAGAACCCCCCCTTACATTAACTGTCCCCATCAGAGTCCCCCTTAAATCAACTGTCCCCATCAGATTGTCCCCTTACATCAACTGTCCCCATCAGTGTGCCCCCTTACATTAACTGTCCCCATCAGAGCCCCCCTTACATCAACTGTCCCCACCAGAGTGTCCCCTTACATCAACTGTCCCCATCAGAGTCCCCCCTTCACCAACTGTACTCATCAGAGTCCCCCTTACATCAACTGTCCCCACCAGAGTGCCCCTCTTACATCAATTGTCCCCATCAGAGTGCCCCCTTACATCAACTGTCCCCACCAGAGTGCCCCTCTTACATCAATTGTCCCCATCAGAGTGCCCCCTTACATCAACTGTCCCCACCAGAGTGTCCCCTTACATCAACTGTCCCTATCAGAGTCCCCCCTTTACCAACTGTACTCATCAGAGTCCCCCTTACATCAACTGTCCCCATCAAAGTCCCCCTTACATCGACTGTCCCCACCAGAGTGCCCCCTTACATCAATATTCTCTATCAAGTCTCAGAGATTAGTGGATGCACTTCCAGAGATCTGGGGGGGCACAACCAAAATCTGGGGGGGGGGGCACAGCCTACTCCAGAACCCCCTAGATCAGGGTCTGAGATGATCCAAATCAGGAGAACATCCCAGGGTGACGACACCACTTCTCTATAGAGACAGTACAGTGAGTGAGCGTTGTCACCCTGGCACAGGAAGTGTGTTAGGGTCGGTTCACACTGGGACGACTTGGGATCCGACTTGTAAGCCCTCAAGTCGCCCCAAGAAGAGATTTACATTACCGTGAATCAGAGCGTCTTAATTGACACTACTGAAGTCGCTCCGACTTCAGAGCGTACTCCCTGTACTACTTGGATCCGACTTGTAGGCGACCTGTACCATAGAAATCAATGGAAGTCGCCTCCAAGTCGGATCTCTATCTACAGTCAAGCGACTTTACAGGGAAAAAATTTAGTTTGCCCAGGCAAACTACTCCCTCCCAAAGAGCTGATTATCCTGTGATTGGCCACAGCCAAAGTCGCCAGTCCTGGAGGCGACTTGAAGTCGTGTTGTAATTTGCTTAAAGTCGCGCTGAAGTCGCGTTGCAGCCGCGTTAAAGTCGACTTGCAAAGTCGCGCTGAAATCGTGTTGCCCCTGTGTGAATCGAGCCTTACTGGCAGGATCACCAGATACAAATAAAGAAAGCCTAAAAATAGAAAACGAATGCAGCCACCTAACGGCAGGTAAGTTGCAATATATTACATTTTTCGGGGGGGGGTTCAATATTGCATATACGGATGTAAAAATCTCCACCCCCTAAGCAGAAGAGATGGAGCTTAATATTATCATTATAAATGATATAGCGCCAACACAAGCTATAGCGCTGTACAAGATGAAGTCATTCCTGGGCAAGAACTGTGAAGAAAACCAAAACGTATAAGAAGTGAGCCAGCGAGACACATTGACCTCGATTCCTCCACCTTTCACCGCCCATTCGCCAATTGGTAGGACTTTCAGCAGCCTGGAGCACCGGGGGGGGGGCCGGGATAGAATGCTGACAGGTTACATAGTTGCACAGTCAGGTAGAAAAATCGCACGCGTCCATCAAATAAAAAGAAAAAACACCTAGTATCTCCAGAAACTTAAACCAAAAGAAGAAACGAGAAAAAAAAAAAAACTTTTCTAGCCTGACCCCGTTAGTGTCACCAAGAAAAGAAAAATTCCCTCCTGATCCCCAAAGACGATCGGAGGCTCCCCGAATCTACACGCCGCGGTTTTACTTCTTATAAATATCAATAGTTTGATTTTAGAAAACCTTTATTTTGAAGCAAACTATCGAGTTGGTGAAAAAAACCCATTTCCCATTAAAGACTAGCACAGCTGTTACAGTAAAGAACCCCTTCCAATGTGTTCCTTCCACACGCAAATGTACAGATGAAAAATCCAGATCCTCGTTGGTGGTAAGAAGAATTCAGAGCAAAAAAAAAAGGTCATTTTTAATAAGATTAAATTACATCATGACTGGTGTAGCAGTTGTATATGCGATTTTATGTATTTATTGCTATATTATTTTTTTCCCCACCGCATTGGAGTTACCCTTTAGGCCCGTTGGTGTAGTGCTCTTAATTCTTTCTAAACCGCTCCCTTTTCGTTTTTTTTTTTGGATGAGATAACTTTTGGGTTGTAGTTCCGGGACCTCCTCAGCCGAGGAGCCGTTTCATGTTGTCTAGGAAGCGCGGCGACAAATGTTGTGATATAAAGAACGGTATGTAACCTTTGGTGTTGGTAGAACGCGGGGCCATCGTCCTATTACTGAGCTCCAGGCATTCTGAATCACCTCGCTGGTATTTATTTGAATGTTTTAGATCTTTACACACTGACCATAAAATGACAAGATAGAAATAACCCCGAGGCGTGGACGGTACTGAGGTGCACGCAGGAAGGGTGGAGAGATCTATCATGAGTGTTGGAATGGTCGTGAAGCTCCCATTAGACGGACGATACTGGAAGGGCTCAGGGGCTTCCACGGCAAAGTTGGATGTTCCACGTTTGATCTGGGTCAGGAAACAGATCCAAAGGGTAACGGTGGAGACCAGACCACCGTAGGTTGTGGTGATCTTCCACGCCATGAACTGAGGACCCATCCCGGTACAATAGGGTGAGACCAAGGACAAGTAGTCCTGCAGCCCTGCCCCCCTATAAGGTCTCACTGTGGGATGAAGACTTTCACATGTTTTCCATATTCCTCGACACCTGCTGCTGAAAAAGCCCCGTTCTTTACAGAGCTCAATAGCACAAGCTGATACTTATGCGCAAAAATGTAGAGATAGGGTGGGTGACTCAGTGTTCTCATTCTCTCCTCTACTTTTGTCCTCCTCCAAGTTCTCTTCCGCCATTCTCTTCTTGTACCCATGTCCCCTCTCCTCCAGTCCTCAGTCCAAACTCTCTCCTCATGATCTACAGCACCCATGTCTACTCAACTCCAGTCCTCAGTCCTCATTCTCTTCTTTAACTTTGTCCTTTTTTGATACCTGTGTTTTATTCTGGCCTAGCTCTCTCCCCTTGAACCTGCTACGTGACTGTGTCTATTCTCCTGCAGTTTTCAGTCCTCACTCCCTCCTCTCCATTCTCTCTTCTCCAATATTTCTTGGGAACCCATGTCTCCTTTTTCATGGTCCTAACTCTCTTCTCCTATACTCCTCTGGAACCCATGTCTCCTCTCATTCCCTTCTCTTATCCTCCTCTGGAACCCGTGTCTTCTCTCCCTCAGTCCACATTCTCTTCACCCATCCTTCTTTGGAACCCATGCCTCCTCTTCCCCAGTCCCAACTATCTTCTTGTATCTTCCTCTGGGAACCCCTGTGTTCTCTCCCCCAGTCCACATTCTCTTCACCCATACTTCTTTGAAACCCGAGTCTCCTCTTCCCCAGTCCTCTCTTCTCTTATCCTTCTTTGGAACCCACGTCTCCTCTTCCCCAGTCCTCTCTTCTCTGATCCTTCTTGGGAACCCATGTGTCCTCTTTAATGGCCCTAACTCTCTTCTCCTATTCCCCTCTGGAACCCACGACTCCTCTCATTCTCTTCTCCTATCATCCTCTGGATCCCCTGTGTTCTCTCCCCCAGTCTACATTCTCTTCATCCATCCTTCTTTTGAACCCATGCCTCCTCTTCCCTAGTCCCAACTATCTTCTTGTATCTTCCTCTGGAACCCCTGTGTTCTCTCCCCCAGTCCACATTCTCTTCACCCATACTTCTTTGGAACCCATGCCTCCTCTTCCCCATTCCCAACTCTCTTCTCTGATCCTTCTTGGGAACCCATGTCTCCTCTTTCATGGTCCTAACTCTCTTCTCCTTTCCTCCTCTGGAACGCATGTCTCCTCTCCCCCAGTCCACTCGCTCTTCTCCCATCCATCTTTGGAACCCATGTCACTTCTTTGCCGGTCCTAACTCAATTCTCTTATCCTCCTCTGAATCCATTGTAACATTGTAACTTTGTAGCAAATGACAATGTGTGAGGCTGCAGCAAGGGGGCTGATCTGTGTCAGACATTTGTGAACACAGCCAAGAACTGCCTTTGGACTGGTCCAGCATTTAAGTCGAGGAAGTAGATGGTGACTCCAGGATGATGCTTAAACAACGATGGCACTGTCCTTCTGGAGAGAAAAGCAGCTGAAGGCATTGTCAGAGGGAGTACTGACATGTTACTCAGCACAGATGTGGATTCATCTACATGAATATAGGTATCTGATGACAGGTCCTCTTTATGAGCACACATGGTTTGAATAGTAGAAGTAGAAGCTCATTGTTGTTGGAACAAACACAGAGCAGCTTTTGAGGTGACGGATTGGTGCTGCAGATAGCAGGCGTGCGCCCCCAGCAGAGGGTTAGACTTGTGCTGAATCAGATGTTTCCAATGTTTACTACAAAACCGACAGTCACACTGGATTTTAAAGGTCACACCTCGCTGGAGGCCATCCCTCTGCACACGAGACCTCAATGTTCACACATACTGAACATCCAGATCTGTGGAAAAATTGTGAAAGCTAAGCAAAACTCCGCCCCCAGAGCAGTGACAATCAATCAGAGGTGTCAGAAGGAAACAGAACGTGGGGACATGGGGACTAAAGAGACCCCATCAGTCACCTAATATCATCCAAATAGATGTTTCCTGTAGCAGAAGGTTGACTATTGCCAACTCCTCCCAGTGGTGACAGGGTCTCTTTAAGGAGGACTATTCCTGACTCCTCCCAGTGGTGACAGTGTCTCTTTAAGGAGGACTATTCCTGACTCCTCCCAGTGGTGACAGGGTCTCTTTAAGGACTATTCCTGACTCCTCCCAGTGGTGGCAGGGTCTCTTTAAGGATGACTATTACTGACTCCTCCCAGTGGTGACAGAGTCTCTTTAAGGAGGACTATTCCTGACTCCTCCCAGTGGTGACAGGGTCTCTTTAAGGAGGACTATTCCTGACTCCTCCCAGTGGTGACAGGGTCTCTTTAAGGAGGACTATTCCTGATTTCTCTCAGTGGTGACAGGGTCTATTTAAGGACTATTCCTGACTCCTCCCAGTGGTGACAGGGTCTCTTTATGGATGACTATTCCTGACTCCTCCCAGTGGTGACAGGGTCTCTTTAAGGATGACTATTCCTGACTCCTCCCAGTGGTGACAGAGTCTCTTTAAGAAGGACTATTACAGACTCCTCCCAGTGGTGAGAGGGTCTCTTTAAGGAGGGCTATTCCTGACTCCTCCCAGTGGTGACAGGGTCTCTTTAAGGATGACTATTCCTGACTCCTCCCAGTGGTGACAGGGTCTCTTTAAGGGTGACTATTCCTGACTCCTCCCAGTGGTGACAGGGTCTCTTTAAGGATGACTATTCCTGAGTCCTCCCAGTGGTGACAGGGTCTCTTTAAGGGTGACTATTCCTGACTCCTCCCAGTGGTGACAGGTTCTCTTTAAGGATGACTATTCCTGACTCCTCCCAGTGGTGACAGGTTCTCTTTAAGGATGACTATTCCTGACTCCTCCCAGTGGTGACAGGTTCTCTTTAAGGATGACTATTCCTGACTCCTCCCAGTGGTGGCAGGGTCTCTTTAGAGATGACTATTCCTGACTCCGCCTAGTGAAGATTTTCCCTTTAGGGATAATTATTCCTGACTCCTCCCAGTGGTGACAGGATCTTTTTAGAGATGACTATTCCTGACTCCTCCCAGTGGTGACAGGTTCTCTTTAAGGATGACTATTCCTGACTCCTCCCAGTGGTGACAGGTTCTATTTAAGGATGATTAATCCTGACTCCTCCCAGTGGTGACAGGTTCTCTTTAAGGATGATTATTCCTGACTCCTCCCAGTGGTGACAGATTCTCTTTCAGAATGATCATTTCTGACTCCTCCCAGTGATGACAGGTTCTCTTTAAAGGCGGCCATACACATCGTGATCAGGGATTGATCTAGGTGCGAGCGATCATAAACAATCAGTGTATCAATGAAAATATCAGATTACGTTATCAATTGAAAATACCATCTATCAGAAACTTTGCTCTTGAAAGCAATCGTTTAAATGATCCTGTAATACCATCCATCAGTTGTTTGACACATGCGCAGATAGTTGTTCAATTGATCAGAAACGATTAATAAAATTTCAGACTTGCCAGTGTGTAAATTGATTGGAAGTAGAGTCTGTGATGGAAGATCGAAAAAAATGTTCAATACCCAATACACCTAACGATCTACTTTTCCGATGGTCAGATTTCCTGTCCAGACCAATCAGAATAGTTTGGCTGAACTTTCTGGGCGTTGCTTTTCTATAATTCACAGATTTGATGTTATTCTCTGATTCTGTGTATGGCCGCAATTATAATTCAATGTGATTGTTGTAGTTGCATCGAATGATCGATTGATTGATCGATATTGATACATGGCTCCACCCTCTAGTGACAATTTTTCTTTCAGTTTGACTCCTCCTTCTGATGACAGGTTCTCTTTAAGGCTGACTCCTCCCTCTGATGACAGGTTCTCTTTAAGGCTGACTCCTCCCACTGATGACAGGTTCTCTTTGAGGCTGACTCCGCCCACTAGTGACAGATTCTTCTTAAGGCTGACTCCCCCAACTGAGAACAGTTTCTCTTTAAGGCTGACTCCTCCCTCTGATAACAGGTTCTCTTCAAGGCTGACCCCCCCCCCCCCCCCCACACTACATCCAACATGGGGGAAAGATTATCTTTTAATTCCACTTTAAAGAGAATCAGCCTTAAAGAGAACCTGTCATCAGCGGGAGGAGTCAGCCTTAAAGAGAACCTGTCATCAGAGGGAGGAGTCAGCCATAAAGAGAACCTGTCATCAGCGGGAGGAGTCAGCCTTAAAGAGAACCTGTCACCAGAGGGAGGAGTCAGCCTTAAAGAGAATCTGCCATCAGAAGGAGGAGTCAAACTTAAAGGAAAATTGTCACTAAAGGGTGGAGCCAGCCTTGAAGAGAACCTGTCATCAGAGGGAGGAGTCAGCCTTAAAGAGATCCTGTCATCGGTGGGAGGAGTCAGCCTTAAAGAGATCCTGTCATCGGTGGGAGGAGTCAGCCTTAAAGAGAACCTGTCTTCAGAGGGAGGAGTCAGCCTTAAAGAGAACCAGTCATCAGAGGGAGGAGTCAGCCTTAAAGAGAACCTGTCATCAGAGGGAGGAGTCCTCCTTAAAGAGAACCTGTCATCAGAGGGAGGAGTCAGCCTTAAGAAGAACCGGTCATCAGAGGGAGCAGTCAGCCTTAAGAAGAATCTGTCACTAGTGGGTGGAGTCAGCCTCAAAGAGCACCTGTCATCAGAAGGAGTCAGACTTTAAGGAAAATTGTCACTAGAGGGTAGAGCCAGCCTAAAAGAGCACCTGCAATCAGTTGGGAGAGTCAGCCTTGAAGAGAACCTGTCATTAGAGGGAGGAGTCAGCCTTAAAGAGAACCTGTCATCAGAGGGAGGAGTCAGCCTTAAAGAGAACCTGTCACTAGAGGGAGGAGTCAGCCTTAAAGAGAACCTGTCATCAGAGGAAGGAGTTCTCCTTAAAGAGAACCTGTCATCAGAGGGAGGAGTCAGCCTTAAAGAGAACCTGTCATCAGAGGAAGGAGTTCTCCTTAAAGAGAACCTGTCATCAGAGGGAGGAGTCAGCCTTAAAGAGAACCTGTCATCAGAGGAAGGAGTCAGCCTTAAAGAGAACCTGTCATCAGAGGGAGGAGTCAGCCTTAAAGAGAACCTGTCATCAGAGGGAGGAGTCAGCCTTAAAGAGAACCTGTCATCAGAGGGAGGAGTCAGCCTTGAAGAGAACCTGTCATCAGAGGGAGGAGTCAGCCTTGAAGAGAACCTGTCATCAGAGGGAGGAGTCAGCCTTAAAGAGAACCTGTCATCAGAGGGAGGAGTCAGTCTTAAAGAGAACCTGTCATCAGAGGGAGTTGATAAGAACAGTCACAATATATCAGGCAGAACCCGGTATTACATAGGTCATGGTGGAGAATGTACAATGTATCAGGGGAGTTGCTAGGTCTGCAAAAGATCTGGGGCTAGAGCCCATAGCAGCGGCCACCAACTTTTTTGCATGCCCGCGGGGGGGGGGGGGGGGGGGGGACGACCAGTGGTAAGCAATTTTTCATGGGCGATGGCTGGTGTTGGCGCTTCAATCATCATGCATAATGGTTGATATGGTGTCAGGGTGATTGAAGTGCATTATTTCTATTGTTACATTCTAATATATAATGAAGTGGTTCAACTCACTATACTGCAGAATCAGTGGGAGCCCGGAGCTTTTCACTTGACACATCTCCTGCCACCAGATGCAGCGTCTTACTTGCCACTTCACCTGCCACTAGATGTGGATTGTCACTTGCCATGTCGCCTGCCACCAGAGGTGGATTGTCACTTGCCACGTCTCCTGCCTCCATTTGCATATTGTCACTTACTTTAGTGAGAGCAGGAGAGCGGTGATGCGGGGCTGGCAGTGAGAGATGATGTCATCTCGCTGCTCCCCGCCGCACCTCCGACATTGAAGCAAGGGGGTCTGGCTGCAAAGTGGAGCTCCACGATGACCGTGCTGTGAGGGCAGAAGAGCGCCGATTTGTGGCGGACAGTGAGAGATTATGTCATCTCTCTGCTGCTCGCCGCACCTCGCTCAAAAATTGAAGAGGCCCGGCTGTGAAGAGCTCACTTCTTTCCTCTCCTCCGCCTCTCTCATGCAGCCAGCCCGCCTGCCGCAGCAGCTGCAACCCGCTGGTTAGGCAGGGACCCTGCGAAAAGAGACTCGGGGCTATGGGCCCCAGATTCGGGGCTATAGCCCCAATAGCCACCCCCTAGCAACGCCCCTGCAATGTATAATCAGGCTTAAAATAGAATTAAAGAAAAATCTTATTTTTATCATGGATGGAGTAAAGGGAAGGAGGGTTATAACCCCGGGCAGTTTTTTTTTTTTGTGTCCCTATCTGCTCCTAGCAGTGACTGGTTCCCTTTAAGGCTGACTCCTCCCTCTGATGACAGATTCCCTTTAAGGCTGACTCCGCCCCCCGTAACATCTCCCCTGTGATAACTCTCCCGGGAACAGATGATGGTTACATTGTAACGATCAGCGCTCTCCTGTCATTGGTGGATCGCGCGCTGTCAGCCCCTCCCACAGACACTGAGCCGTGTAGGAGTAGCTCCGCCCACTGTGTACGGGTCTCCCCGGCAACCATTGACGGCGGCGGAGGGATCCATCTGACTGTGATTGGTGAGGAAATAGTCCGCGGGGGTCCTGGGGGGGAGGGAGAGGGGGGGTGATGACCGGAATGGGGAGCGGTCCGGCCGGGTGTTGTCCCCTTGTGATGATGGAAGCGGGTGATGTGTGTGGGGGGGAGGTGAGGAGGGTGAGGGGAGGAGGCGGAGGGATATGAGGGGGGGAGGTGAGGTGTCCGGAGAGGAGGATATAAGAGAGGAGGGAGGGAGGACGGAGCGGTAGAGTGCAGTGATAGTGACATCCCGGAGTACTGAGAGCTGCAATCCGTCCTGAGACACCCCACATCGCACCTGATAGGTGAGTCACCCAGGGCCCCCCTCCAGCCAGGGGCCACACCTCTACCCTGCATGGCGCTGGAGTACTACAAGTCCCAGCATGCCCGGGTCCTCCTTCCATTGGGGCAATACAGGTCCAATCATGCATGTCTTCCATTGAGGCACTACAAGTCCCAGCAGACTTGTATCCCCCCCTTATGGAACTACAAGACCCAGCATGCCTAGGTCCCTTCTTCCATTGGGGCACTACAAGCCCCAGTGTCCTCTTATTATGGGATGGCAAGTCCTGGCATGCCTGGGTCCTACCTTCCATTGGGGCACTACAAGTCCTCTAATGCCTGGGTCCTCCCATTATTGACCTAGAAGGTCCAGTATTTCTGGGCCCTCCTCCCTACATTGGGGCATTACAGGCCCCAGCTAGCTTGTGTCCTCCCATTTATGGAACTACAAGCCCCAGCTTGCCCATGTCCCTCCTTCCATTTGGGCACTACGAGCCCCCAGCAGGCCTGTGTCCTTCCCTCATGTAACTACAAGTGTCAGCATGCCTAAGTCTCTCCTACTGGGGCACTACAGGTCCTGTAATTCCTGCATTGGGGCACTGTAAGTCCCAGCATGCCAGGGTTCTCCCTTTATGGAATGATGAGTCCTACCATACGTAGTTCCTCCTCCTCCCCATTGAAGCACTAGAAGTCCCAGCAGTGCTCAGAGGTTTTACAGCTGCATGTGCTGGGATAGTGGGACTACAAGTCTCAGAAGGCCTGTGCCCTCCCTTCATGGATCTACAAGTCTCAGCTTGCCCCTGTGTCCTCCTCCCTCCATTGGGGCACTGAAAGTCCTGGCAGTGCCCACACAACAGATGTTGTACCAATCAGGGCTCCTGATGCCATAGCATTAAAAGTGTCTTGGCATGCTTACTTCCCCCTGGTCCATGTAGTGCAAGGGGGTCCAGCATGTCCCAGTGTTGGGAGACACCAAGACTCGGCCTGGCTGGTTCCTTTTAGTTCATGTGTACTACAAGTCCCAGCAGTGCCCAGATAAGAGAAGTGGTAGGATAGTGTGACTACAAGTCTCAGCATGACTGGTACTAGCATGCTGGGGATTATAGTACCCAGGATCCACAGGCTGGTTACTCCATGTTGGTGGCTTCAGAGCTGCTTTGTAGTGCCAGGCTGGCCCCTGTACCCCCATCTATGTACTGGGTGAGTTCAGGCAGGGAAGGGTTAGTGGCTGCGGATCCCTGCGATCTGATAGGTCTTATTGCCTCCCTGAGCAGTCATACCGGGCGCTCTGCCCCGCTTGTAGCCCGCTCAGAGCGGTCCTGAGGCATGTCACTTCACCCTGAGGGCACCTGGAACATTGGCTGGAGGGATTGGCATTATCAGGGTGGTGGGTGATTGACTTTACGGGTGGGCCTATATCTCCGGGGGGGGGGGGGGGCGCGCCTGCCGGGAGATCATTGTCATACCAGCTGGATATCTGCTGCCAGCTTGGGGGGGGGGGGGGGTTATGAGTCCTCTATGTAGCTAGAATCGTCCCAGGAAAACTACAAGTCCTAGCATGCTGTTCCATATTTCAGTTGGATGTTTTTAGCCTGGAATCCTCCGGTATGCTCTCCGTCATGGTGGATTTTGTAGAGAATTTTCCCCTCCATGTGGTGTAGATTTCATTGCTGGTGACACATGAGGAATCATCTGTCTGGGAATCCGCAGGATCACCATCTGTTCTGCAGAGCCTTGGTGTTTTTGGAAAGTCTGCATGCCTGTGTGGTGGTGACCCGTGCCATGCCGGTGTGGGAGGTGTACCTGTCTGGAGAAGACGGCTTTCCCAAAATATTTTTCTGTATCCAGGGAGGGACCTGACCCAGGAGCGATCCACCGGGCAACGTCACAACTAGTGCAGAATCCCGTACAACCGCCAATTGGCTCAGTGTAGTCCTAGGGGGGGGCTCAGTTGTAACTTCCGGTGTCTCCTCTAATTTGTGACATGTGTGGACTCCGGCAATCAGCCCACGGGGGGGGGGGGGGGGGGGGGTTGGGATGAGGTTTCTGGACTGCTCAAAGTTCTTAACACAATTGGGTCTGGACTATTTTAACATGTGGAGGAATGCAGAAATTTGGGGGGTTGCGATTAATTCAGCCCTCTCACCATTGTCCTTTGACACATTGCCATCACAAGCCAAATAGTTGCACAACTGGACCATGAAGAACAAACGTTCGCTAATTCCATGCTGGATATTTCATACAATCTGTTTCCGAAGGATTAAACAAGCCATTCACATGTGATCGTTGAAAGCTCAGAATAACCAAATCTTAGTGTGGTGTGTATGGTAATGAGACCCCCCCCCCCCCCCCAGGGTGGGCAGGGAGACCCCAAGTTGGATGGTATGGAGACCTGGCTTGGATGGTAGGTTGGTGCACCCAGTTAAAGGGTATTGAGAACCCCAGTTAGCTGGTGGCAGCACATCAGTATGAGTCCCCTGGTTGGTTTGGGTTGAGGGCAGTGAGACCCCTGGATAGTGGGTGGTAAAACTCCCTTGTTTGATAATGAGACCCTCAGGTAAATGGTGAGAACCCTGGATGTTTGGAGGGTGAGTGGTGACATCTTGCTGGATGGTAGACCCCTGATTTGTGAGTGGGAGACCCCTAACTGAATGAAATGCCTAATTATGTAGAGGGAGATCCCTTGTTGGATAGTAATGAACCTTTAGTTGAACAGCAGGTGTGGAGACCCCCTGGTTGGATAGTTTGTGATGAGACCAAGAACTTTTAGTTGAATGGTGGGTGATGAGACCCCTGATTGGATGGTGAGACCTCTGGTTGGATGGTGATGAAATGGTTGGTGGGGGGGGGCGGGTGAGACGCCACAGTTGGATAGTAATGAGACCCTGGTTGGATGGTGGGTGGTGACACCTCTGGTTGGTATTAAAGCTCTAGTTGAATGAGACCCCTGGCTAGATGGTAATGAAACTCCTAGTTGGCATGGTGGGTGGTTGAGACCTCTCAGCTATATGGTAGAGGCCCATGGTGGGTAGCGCAAATCGAACCCAACTGATTTCTTTTGGGATTGTTTCTTGTGTGGCTGTGCATAAAGTAGTGGCACATTTCTGGTGGTGAGGATGGCATTGGCCGAACGACTTGTGTTGAGGTACTTTTGATTGCTCATTTTTTGTTTTCAGTTTGTATTTTAGTGAGTGTCCATATGGCTACATTGTGATTGATATTTAAGGTAGCACCCATATGGCAGTATTGGAAGGGAAGTTGATGGGTGATTTCTGGTCCCACGGCTGTCTGTTTCTCTTTTCCGGGGTTCAACTTAAAACACTTGGAATTGCATAGAATAATTCTGATATGGGGGGGGGGGGGTCTCAATAAGTGAACTGTGACATGGGATGTGTAGTGATGGCAGAGTAACAAACTGGGAGGGTGTGACAGTTCCAATCCATATGTAATGTGAGATGAGGTTTAGAAATGGAAATTTGCAGCTCGAATGTGACCAGGCGGCAGTCTTGGAGAACTTGGTGTACCTTGGATTAAAGGGCCCCGTGTGATCTGCCCTGTACGATGGCTTCCTGCATTGCTCCCTCTGGAAACATCATGGCAATGCTTTGCTTCCAACTCCCAGCTCTGGTCTTCATGCTACTGTGGCAAGACCTAACCATTAGTGGTGGGTAGTTTTATCACAAACGCTGTACAAAAGATCAGGAGGAAAACTGTCTATTCCATTGTGAAAGGCTTCTTTTACTAGAAGAGTAGCTGAATGCTTTCCTGCCTGCGGTAGTAAAGCTAATAGAAATTAGGGGGGGGGTGCATGGTCTTGTAGACCATCTCAATAGTTCTAATAAAGCTATGACCATATCTAGGGTCAAGAAAATTGGCCTGGAGGCCACAAGACCTCTATCCTGACATTGAGCCAACTGCCCTTGTCCCAGGGTCCACATGACTTTTGCCATGAAAATTAAAGATCTGAGTAGAAGATATTTAAGCCCCTAGGGTTTGTCTTGATTTACTACAGGTTTTGCATGTCATGCATGCCATATTTGTGTGACACTTGTGGATTAGACTTGTCAGTCCACCTTAAACTCGGAGAATCGTTACTGCATAAACGTCTTATCTTCCGAACCTTATTGGAGATTGTGTATAGAATCCGTTGTAATGGCTTCTGCTTTTCTCATATCGCCAAACTAATATCTATGTGCAGGGAGCTGATTTCATCTGTTGGTGTGAAATTTTGAGCAATGCTTTGTTCTGCCCCTTGCCATCTTGTGCTTGCATATTTCCCACCACATCTGCGCCCACATATTCTTCTCCCTGGGGCTCCTGATATCTTTCACTTGTACTGCCCACCATGCTTGTATCTTCTTACCATTCTCCCAGGCGTCCTACATCTGATTTTTACCACATACAACTTCTGGCGGACACGCTACATTTACCCCCTACATACCATTTTCAGGATCCACATCTGCACCCATGTACCACTCCATCCTGCCATCTGTCCCCCATGTACCAGAATCCCACATCTGCACCCCCATGTACCAGAATCACACATCTGCACCCCCATACCACTCCATCCTGTCATCTGCACCCATAATGCCATCTGTTTTGACAGGATCCACATCTGCACCCATATACCATGCCATTCTGCCATCTGTCCCCCATGTACAAGGATCCCACATCTGAACTCCTATGCCATCTGTCTTGCCAGGATCCACATCTGCACCCATATACCACGCCATCCTGCCCTCTGTCCCTCATGTAACAGGATTGCACATGTGCTATCCTGCCATCTATCCCCATGTACTAGGATCTGGCATCTGCACCCATAATGCCATCTGTCTGACAGGATCCCACATCTGCACCCATATATCCTGCCAGCTGTTTGTGTACCAGGACCACACTTTCGCCTACATACCATGATGTTCTGCCTTTTTGCCCCCCCCCCCCTATACCTGGATCTTGCATCTACACCCATATGCCATGCCGCCCTGACATTTGTCTCTCTGTACCAAGATCCATCAACCTCTGCACCCATATACCATAACATTCTGCCATCTATCCCCATGTATTAGGATCCCACATCTTTGCTTATGCCATACCATCTGTCGGGCAGGATTTAGGGGTACAAATGTGAGGCCTTGCAGGATGGCTTATGGGTACAAATGTGGGATTCTAGTACATGGGGATAGATGGCAGTATGGTATGTGGGTGCAGGTGTTGGATCTCGGTACATAGACTGATGCAAATGTGGGATCCTAGCACATTGCCCATATGCCCTAACATCTGTCAATGTGCCAGGAACCCCACATTTGCACCCATAGATCATGCTATCCTGCCATCTGTCCCCCATATACTAGGATGCCATAATTGCACCCATATGCCATCTGTCTCCATATGCCAGAATCCCACAATGTCTGCACCCGTATGTACCATTCTCCCTGGGGATCCCTAATCTGCACCCACATCTCAGGTTCCCTCCATCTCTGCTCTCCATTAACCAGTCCCCTTGGGGTCTCCTAGTCTGTGCCCACTTGTGTCCTGCCTTCCTGCACCCCCATACTTTCCTCTATGGCCCCCAGTGTTGGTGTATAGTTTCAGCCAGTGTTTCCTTATTAGCAGAGCTGGTCCTCAGAGCTCTATATATAGCCAGATCTTCTCACTGGTAATGCTGATACACCCTGGTTAAAATAGCAGAGGTCGGCTTCAGAGACCAGAGTGACATCACCGTGAGGAGGTATTGAGCTTCACGTGAAAATGAATCCCCTACAGCTCCACTTCTGCCTTATTCAACCCCCCCTTAATTAACTTTGGATTATAATTTTCCCAAAAGAGGTGTGAATGTTGAGCTATATTGAGTGGGGTCTAAACATTTGGAGGGGTTATGGTTGTACAGGGTGTTTATGTTATGAAAAAAAACAAACGTTGAACCTAAAATGTTAATATCAAGTACCAATCACCCTGCATAGAAACTGTCAAGTCAAAATAAAAATTCAAAATGACAAAATAACTTGAAGGGATAAAATTAACAAAGTATTTATTTTACTGGGCCTAAATCTAGGCCTTCTCATTTGTCCACTCAAATGTCACCCAAAAGGGAGGAAAAAGCAAATATTAATCCCTTCTATTGCCAATGGCCCCAACTATTCCTTATACAGAAACGCCCATAGTATGATTTTAATGACTCCCATCGGCCGTAGATGCCATGTACGGTTTGCCCAGACTTTACCATATTTACTAGGGCAACCCCTATTAATATAGGTGCCTCTATACAATAGGAGCTTATTTTATTTATCGTTTCAAGTGTAGGGGAGCAAGTTTTCTTCCAATGCATAGCAACTACTTTTCGTGCATAGAATCATGCTGTATTGGCGAACACTGTAGGAACAATGGCCTCTATCAGACCCAGCAGGCAAACAGGCATTGAGACCAGTGTAGGAGCAGAGGTAATAATATTCAATAAATCCCCCCCCCCACCACCAAAAAAAATGGCTATATCGGCAAGTCCAAAAAGTGTGAAATCCCCCGGAGTTGCTCCACACCACCAACACTTGGAAGAGCACAAAGGATTTATCTTTTGAAGTCTATAAGGTGTAATATATGCTCTATGTACCAATTTTAAATTGTATCATGCAGTCTCTCAAAGATGCCAGAGATTGCAGAGGGAAATCCCACACACCCCTCAAATCCTCCATATCCACCTAGCTCTGAGACCTTCTAATGGCAAAATAGAAATTTAAAGTTAGATGAGTACAGTCTTGAGGTGGACTTATCCAGGCACTCCACCCTGAGTAACAATTCCAAAGAGGATTGTATAATCCTTACACTGTCCAGTGGAAACTGCATAAAAAATGGAAAAGCTGGAGCTATCTAAATGGATAAGAACTGGGTAGGTTAAAGATTGAGATAAGTGTAGGGTGCTCATTATAGTATTCTCTGTCCAGGCTCCTGAAGAACCCCTTGCGCTGTAATCTAGTTCACCTGTAGATAAGATCTTATTGCTGTGAGGAAAATCTAGACACCTGCAATGCTGTTGGCATTCTGTAGATTTTGCAGAAAAACAGGTCTAAATGGTATTGCTGGAGCAGATGTCTCTGAAAGATAATTGCACTTAAAGGAAGTCAGTTCATAGATCATAAGATCACAATTCCCCCCCCCCCCCCCCCCCATGGATATCCTTTTTATCTTACAGATCTAATAGGTAACCATTTGGCATTGACTCAGAGGTCCATTGACCCATATTTCTAGAGGATCCAGCAGTGAGATTTTCTCCCGTAGCTCTGACTACACCCACATTTCCATTACGAGGGGGGTCACAAGGGCAGAGACCTGGTCCTTGAGGTGTGCAGACCTGGATAAAGTGGCATTGGCTCAGAGGTCCATTGACACTTGTCTTGGAGGATTCGGTAGTAAGACCTTCTCCCATAGCTCTGAACTCAGTCTCTCTTGCACCCCTTTTCTTCAAGAGATTCCAGCAGTGGTCCTCACATGCGGAGTTCTATGGCTCACTTTGGAACCTCTCTACCTGCAGAGGATCCAACAGTGGGATTTTCTGCCATCACACTCAACTGTCCCCCTTTGGAACTTCTACTTCCCAGAAGTTGGATCTTTTAGCACTGTCCTTTTTGGCTCCTAATGGCAACTTGGGTGAATAGAATTGGCACTCGAGGTGCACAGACATGGATGAGTGACATTGGGTCAAAGTTCAATTGCCACCTGTTTTGGAAGATTTTGCAATGAGATCTTCTCCCATGGCTCTGGACTGTCCCCTTTGGGACCCAACGTCTACCTCCAGAGGATCCAGCAGTGAGATCATCTCATCTCTGAGCTCTGTCCCTCTTTTGGGCCCATTTTTCTATCTCAAGGTTCCAGCAGTGGAATCTTCTTGCATACCTAGTCCTATCCCTCGCTTTGGAGCCTCTACCTCCCAGAGGATCCAACAGTGGGGTCTTCTCCCATAGCTCTTGAGCTCTGTCCCTCCCTTAGATCCCCACTTAATGGGAACTTTGGGTGTAGACCCCTGGAACTTGAGATGTGCAGACCTAGATGACTGGCATTGGCTCAGGTCCATTGCCACCTATTTTTCCAAAAGTTCCAGCAGTGGAATCTTTTCCACTGCAGTGTTCTATCCTTACTTTGGAAGCTCTCTACCTTCAGAGGAGGCAACCATGGGATCTTCTCCCATAGATCTGAGCTCTGTTGCTGTTTTGGGATGTAATGTGTGCAGATGTCTCCATTGGAGTATTCAAGAGATGAGGAACCTGCCTGTTGGGTACTTTTTCAGCCTCACCCAACATGGATTCTACCATGAAAGATCTCAGAATGTTGTCTGTCATTCAGTATAATGCTGACCTGGAACAAGCATGCATCAAGTGAATTTAGCAGTTGGGAATCTACCTTTTTGGTGCAGGACAGTGGCCTGACCAGGATGGTGACTTGACCAGATGTAAGACCTAACATTTGGTCTCCTTCCCAGTGTATCACAAACCTTGTCATATGTTGATAAAATTCTGTTTCAGTTTTTTTGTTAGGTCTAAGTGCAGCTGATCGCTTGCAGCTTCTTTGCAGCCAGTCCAGGTACACATGCATGCCATTTCTTGGTGTAGGTTTCCTTATGGTGCCACCAGTGATCCATACACTTCTAGTCTCCATGAGAAGATGGGGTGACCACAATGAGAACGTGACAACCTACAACAGGAAGTGCCTTAACACCTGTCGTGGCAGGATCACCAGGGGTTAATGTAATTAAAGCTGCATGTTTAAAAGCATTGACTTTAAATGTTTGAGTTATTGGGTTACAAAAGTATTGAAGCTGGATCGGCAGAACAGCCCAGCTACTAGTGCTTGCAGGGAGGGTATGTTGGTGGCTGTATGTTTCTGTACAGGCTTCCTTTAAGAACAGTAGCTGCTCTCAGCCTCCCCAGGGTGACACTCTGGCTGTAGACAGAGGTGGATTAATTTTGTTGCTTTATGAGCTGACACAATGTGTTTGTATTGCAATATGCTGGCAGTAGGGTTTTTATAACATTAAGCTGTCCTGGAGAGACTTGACACTGAGTCTGTGCAGACTGAGTGTCCTTGATGTGCAGGTTATGTGTACCCAATGAAGCTGAAGACCGTCAAGCAGATGGTCCAGGCTGGGAACCACACAGCACCCTACCCAATAGGGCTCCTTCAGACACCACCAAGGGGTTCCTATTCTGCAGGTAGCAGCATCTACCTAGAATGGTGTTTCAGGGGGGCTGCAGGACAGTTCATGGTGGAAAAATAGAAAATGTGATCTCCATAGGGGCCAAGATTGGGAGGGAAAAATTGTTACCCAACTTTTGCATCCATCTGGTGCACAGCAAAACCTATGCCATGACTCAATTTGGGCCACTATGAACACTTAATCAAACACGACTCTGACTGGCCCAGCCAGAGTTTCTACACTCTGGGGAATATCCCACATCTGTAGGGGCAGTGCTCCTAATGAGCCACTAAAATAACTTGAACACTCGACCAGTGCCATTCATGTGATTGGCCATGGGGGGGGGGGGGGCAGCAGAGATGGCGTTCTCCCAGGTGACCAGGCTGGCAAGATTCTCTAGTTTGGTAAGCATCTACAGGGCAGTGATCCTACATGATTTCCAGTTGGTCCACAAAGATCATGTGATCAGTGCCTTGGCTATTATGTGACTGGCCATTGGACGATTGGTCTTTGCCTTTTATCTTTTGTGTTTACAGGCAAATGGAAGTGTAGTGACTGCCATTGTCACCCTGAGCCCCTGGAGCCCAGCATGTGGCTCATCAGCCCTTTGTGCAGCCTGCAAGCTATTGGGCACCAATTTTATTTTATTTTTTTCTGTAGCACTTTGAGATCTTTTGAAAAGGGCACTATAAATAAAATTTTATTCACCATACAGAAATCGGTGCCAGTTGGGTTGTTGCGTGCTGGAACACATTGCCCACAGCACACAATGTTATCTCTGGTCTGGGGAGAGCAGCAAAGGAGTGTGATGGGGTTAAGTGATCTCCAATGGGGGTTAACTTCCACTGTTGGTGACCAACAATGCAAGGGTGGGTGGGAGGAGTCTGAGGATGGTGTATTGCGCTGACCACCAATGTCGTTTGGGGAAGAGGGTGGTGGTAATGGTACTGATAACCATGCTGGGGGTTATTGAACTTGCTGCCCCCCATGTGTTTTCTTTGTACTCCAGCTTCGGTGTGCATTGCAATACACTGAATGCAGCAGGACCAACATCTTGTGCATCCCTCTAGTGAGGGGAGGGGGGGGCACATATTTGACCCGTGTGACTGTACCATGCAGATACCCATGTGACTGCAGCATACTGACACCCATGTGTGACACCACTTATGTCATCAGACTCCCAGGAATGACCAGTATTTACTGGTGGGACCGTTGTGCACGGCCACTCGATATTCTAAGGGCACTCTACGGAGCGGGCTGAAGACCTGTTCTAGTCATGGTTTTGTCTGAACCTTTGCCATCTCAAAGTCCTCCATCCCCAGGGAAGGCAAAATTTATATAAGCACAAAAATTGACTTTACATCCCAAAACTCTGTAGAAGACTGAACACTTCAGTCAAATTTAACACAACTTGTACTTTTTTTTTTTTTTTTTTTTTTTTTTTTTTTTTTTTTCCCCCTCCCCTCAATGTGCAGCGTTGAAAGGTTGAGTCTTTCCGTCTGTCTGGGGATGTACAGCAGATTCTGAGCCGCCCCCTCCCCAGGCACACAATGACGTAAATCTCCTCCATCAGGACAAAAGTTTGGCTGTAACTCGGCCCTGCCGGTATCCAGTTCTGTGGTGTCAGCTGGTAACTGGATCCTGGCGTTCATCTCCATTTACAGCCATTCACTAATCATCTAAGAATGAGTTTGCTGCATTTTACAGAACCAGGGGTGGGAGCAAAGGCTTTTATCCAGCAAATGGATCCATTGCACTTTGCATAATCCACTCCCCCTACCCGTCACTAACTGTTGCTTAGGTGATATGGGGTAAGGGGATGTGCACGTTCCCTCCCACTCCCACTCCAGCACCCATCACTGCCATTCTGGAAGGTTTGTAGTGTAAGGACATCCAACCCCAGCACCCATCACTACCATGGTGCATAGGGTAAGGACATCCCAACCCCATCACCTATCACTCTATCGAAAAGCCAGTGGCGTGCAAAACACACCTCAAATTCCACCCGGTGCCAAACAAAGTGCCCACACATAGAGTGAAACACAAAAACGTGCAACGGGTGTACAGAGTCCTCCACTAGGGAAGAACCTTACCCTGATCCCCCGGGGCGTTAGGCTCCAGACAGGGACTGAAGTACTCAGACAAAGGGTCCATCCGGCCGGAACCAGGCAGACCCCCACAACTGGAAGGACTGCCGAAGCAGACCAACCCAAGTACAGTGGGGCTCTCCTGAAGAGAGACCCCTCAAAGGAGAGGGCAAACCAAGCCAAAAGGCCTATGTCCACCCCCTCCCAAGACTTTCAGAGTAGGCCCGAGGACCCACACCCTACTCGCCACACAGTGACAAAACGTGTATACAAAGACAACCAAAAAAAGACACAAAAAGGTGACAAACAGGGGTAAAAGAGAGAGTGGGGAAGATAGTGAGATGGGAGAGTGAAAGTGGCCATTGTGCTATACAATGGCCGGCCCTCCGGCCAGGCATAAAAATTTCCCCTGGTCCTGGCCAAAAGGCCCGGCCCAAGAGGCAGGTGCGAAAAACGTGTGTTGTGGTGAAGTGACCATGGTGCCATAAAATCGAGTGCTTTCACACAGTGACTATACGGCACCCATGAACTGCCACTTCAGGGGCACATTCACCACTGGCTTTTCGAAAAAGCCCAGACCACAGCAGCCCCCACCCCAGTCAGAAAGGTATGGAGTTCTGGAAGCTTGGAGAGAGCCCTTGCCATCAGGTTTCACCGTCGTTCCGTCCCTCCTACCCCATCACCTATCACTACCATGGTTCATAGTGTAAGAGGACATTTAGCACCTGTCACTACCATGCTGCATAGTGTGAGGACATCCCACCCCTGCCATGCTGCATAGTGTGAGGATATCCCACCGCTGCCATGGTTCATAGTATAAGAGGACATCTACCCCAGTACTCATCACTACCATACGTCAGAGTGTGAGGACATCCCACCTCTGCCATAATGTACAGTGTAAGAGGACATCCCACCACCCATCACTGCCATGCTGTATGGGGCATAGTAAGAAGACCTCATTCTTAATCTGAACTGTAATGTCATGATGGTGTTGTGTGTATATTCAGCATGTAGTATACATTACACTCCAGCTTGGCCTTGGCTTCCTGTAATACTAACTCCTGATGTATACATTAGCGCTGTGTGTGGCCAGGATTAAGGCATGCAGCATACTGACATAGAGAAGATAGACCCTCCAGGCTGCAGGCCATTCCTCTGTAGGATGGGAGGAAATTTTTTAAATATTTTTTAGGTACTTCTCCCCTACTACTTGAACCAAGTCCTTACTGAAGACACTTTCTCCAGTATATGTATGCAATCCCCTTTGTTCTATGCTTCCATGTGTCTGCCTGGCTAAAAGGTAGCCTCTGGTTTTGAAAATTTAGTCCCTAACCTGAGACAAATAACCATGGCTGAGACTTTGCAAATGCTTACATTTACCTGCAACAGACTGACCTCTTCCTGGACTAGGTAATGCCAGACCAAAGCTGGAGGACAACCATTCTATTAATGCAAAGGTGACATTTTAGGAAGACTGTTGTGGCATATGGTGACGGGCCAGGAATGTATTCATGCAGACCTGTGAAGTTGGTGGTGGGTCCACTTCAACAGACCCAGAAATGGGGAAACATTCATAGCTGCAAAACACACACTGCCAGAGGTGTAGGAAACCAGTGTGCATCCAAGGGTTGTGTAAACTATTTGCTTTTGGGAGGAGTTTTCCTTTAATCCTGTGGCATCGTGTCCCTCTGCCTGCACCTCACTTCCTGGTGTGGCACCATGCCAACCAATGCTATAAAAAGGTGAGCAGCTGGTGACGAGCCAGAGTACACTATGTGCCGCATGCATGGCTGTCATTTCTTGGGAAGAGGCCTCTGTGCACTGTACTTTGGCACATTTCTCTTTTTTTTTTTTTTTTTTTTTTTTTAATTAATTTTTTTTCCCCAAATGGAGGAATATCCCTGGAAGTGTAACGCGTGCCAGACTGGAGGCTTGCTATTAATCTGAGAAGTGTTCTGTCACCCCATTCAGAAGTTCATGGGGGGCCTCAGGAGTGACCACCTCCAGGGTAGGCTGCAGGAAAGCCTGCCTATAGACATTTCAGCTCTGGAGTCCCTAATGTTAGGATGGGGGCTGGGCAGCTGGGTTAATTTAGGTCCCTTTCCATATGTTAGACTGGCATGATGGAGTGCATACAACCAACTGTTCTGCAGCTGTGACTACTACTACTGGTGGTACAGGATCACCATTGCATGCTGAAGGGGTCTTGCTTGAGGTGTATCTATTTAGCCAAAATTTTTGCTCTGATTATCCATTTTAAATGCCCATAGTGCCTTTTTGCTGGATGGCTTTTTTTTTTTTTTTTTTTTTGGGGGGGGGGGGGGAATCCCAATTAGTTTGTCCTGGGCACATGGGGGGGGGGGGGGGAGATTTTGTTTAGACATCTGCCAATAGAACAAGTGTGCCCGCATTTAAGAATCTGAATGTTTTGGTGAAAACTGAAATTTTGGTTTCCCATCCTGTCTTAGTAACTGATCACCATGACAAATGAAGTGTGGGGGGGGGGGGGGGACCCCTCTAATAGAGCATTGAATCGCTGTTCAGACCCTTTCCGTCACCCTTCCAAAACTATGAAGCTTTTGCCTTTACTTTGTAGAGGACTTGGGTTGTTGCCATGGTTTAAAACCTGTTTTGTCAGGGGCATGCAGGGTTGTGTGTTTTTTGACAGCTACGGGGGACATGTGGTGTCCTCGTAGCCAGCTGTGACTAGACCTTGCCCTAATTGAGATGTGACCTCAGCTGTTGGGGAAAAGTGTGGACTTTGGATACTGAGTGGGTGTCTCTGAACTCCAGATGCTGTGTCTTGATCATCTGAAGCATTGCTGGAACACAGATAAGGGTGAAATCTGTATGGAGGCTCAGAAATGCAGACTGTTGTGGCTCTAGGGCAACACAGAAGCTAACTGAATTTTACAATGAGAATTTTAAGATTATGGTTTAAGTCGTATGGTGGAGTCCTATCCAGATTTAATTGGCTGAGGTGCAACAGCTGTGTGGTTGTTGCATTGACTTGCTATATTAAAGTAGACCTTCTGCCAGGATATGTAGCCCCTGAAGAATTGGGACCTTTGTCAGATCACCTTTTCCAGGAAGGTTGCTACCTGCTTTCTGCTCAATGGCAATGGTCACCAGAGAAATGCCTAGTGGGGGGCCACTTGTCATGTCACTTGTCCATGGTGGGCTTTCGCCACAAACGGGCAGGTTTTTCTAGTGTGCTCAGGAAGTCTAGCATTTTGGCACTGGTCTGCCAAAACCTATTTTGCCTGGAGTTCACATTGCGTGTGCCTAAAAGATCTTTTCTTTTCCGATCATCAAAGGCAACTATAACAGTATGCCATAATCCACAATATAGCTGCGAAACATTGACTCCTGTAGATCTGAAGCGCTTTTTAAATTTATAAAGGCTGTATATGAAATCCCTAGTTTCCATATGGGACTTGTACATTTTACATACCATCACTGAAGATGTGAAAGACTATTGCCCCAGAAAAGTCCAGAGGCATTAATTGTAGATATGAGGCGCTTCAACTGATACGGGTCAGGAAAGCACTTGTATAGCTCCATTCTAGCTCAAGCTTTGCCGTTGGCCTGGCAGCATAACCATATTGACTGCTTAGAATTTCCAGGTTTACTTGATGGCTTTTAGCCATCTGATCTGTGCAAAAAAATGACATGGACATAAGGTTCTAAACTTCAGAAAATCCAAAAAGGTGTTGGTGTATCTGCAGAAAAATGGTAATCTAGAAGTCTTTTACTTGGATGTCTCAGGCCTCCAAAAATCCATTGCCAACTCTACAAATGTCATCTCATTTTGTGCTTTCTATTGTAATATTGGTTATCCACCACTTGCCTGTAGAAGTTCCAGGAGCTTTGAGAAACTGATCTATGCCTATAACAAGTGCAGTAAAAATCTGCTTGCTGCGATTTGTGGTTTTATTAAATGTGCCTTTTGAGTTCAGTAGTAACGCTTTTGTGCATCCGATGCTCTGTACCCTACCAGGGAGGGTTTGGGCAGGTGAAGAAACCAGCAGTTCAGATTCCCTTTGCTCTATCACAGGGATCCTCAAACTACGGCACTCCAGCTGTTGTGGAACAACACATCCCATGAGGCATTGTAAAACTCTAACATTCAGACATGACTAGGCATGATGGGAGTTGTAGTTCCTGAACAACTGAAGGGCCATAGTTTGAAGACCCCCTGCTCTATCGGGTCTCCAAACTTTCTAAACAAAGGGCCAGTTTCTTTCCCTTCAGACTCTAAAGGGGCCAGACCATGGGCAGTGGGAGTAGAAAATGTCCTGGCATCAGTGGGAGTAAACTGTCCTATCTCTGATATTGGTGGATGAAATGGGGCCCCAAAGGCCAAATAAAGTGCTGCAGTTTGAAGACCACTGCTCTATGTAAAAGCCAGAGTGCCTACCACTTTATGCTGATGGCTGAAAATGGTCTCGCAACAAACAATTGCTCCTAGTGTGGGTGGTGGTGGTTTTTTTTTTGTTTTTTGTTTTTTTATGCCTTCTCCAAGTGAAAAGATTAACCATGTACTGTAGAAAGTTCCTCAATCTGGTTCTGACCTTATTTTTTTTTTTTTTTTTTCTCCTAGTGATTCTGGACAACTGTCCTCACAATGACAGACCAAAGTAATGGCGCAACCAGCTCATCGAAGGCCAGAAGCGTCCTCACCTGGGAGCAAGTAGACCGCTTGAACAGCTTTCTGACAGAAGTGGTTCCCATCCATGGACGTGGCAACTTTCCCACCTTGAAGATCACACTGAAAGAAATTGTGCAGATGGTACGCAGCAAACTAGAGGATGCTGGGATCAAAGTCAAAGATGTGAGGCTCAATGGTTCAGCAGCCAGCCATGTCTTGGTGAAAGATAATGGTCTTGGCTATAAGGATTTGGATTTGATATTTGGTGTCAACATGCCCTCAGAAGCGGAGTTCCAGCTTGTGAAAGACGTGGTTATTGGTTTACTTCTGAACTTCCTGCCGGAGGGAGTAAACAAGGAGAAAATCAGCCCGGTGACACTGAAGGAGGCCTATGTCCAAAAGCTGGTCAAGGTCTTCACAGATGCAGACCGCTGGAGCTTGATATCCCTCTCCAACAAAGACGGGAGGAACATCGAGCTAAAGTTTGTCAACTCCATCCGCCGTCAGTTTGAATTTAGTGTGGACTCCTTCCAGATTGTTCTGGACTCGCTGCTCTTCTACCATGACTGTTCTGAGAATCCTATGTCCGCACACTTCCATCCCACTGTCATTGGTGAGAGCATGTATGGAGACTTTGAGGCTTCTCTAAACCATCTGCGCAACAAACTCATAGCTACAAAAAACCCGGAGGAGATCCGAGGTGGTGGCCTCATGAAGTACAGCAATCTGCTGGTACGTGACTTTAAGCCAGTAGACAAGGAGGAGATTAAGTCTCTTGAACGTTACATGTGCTCTCGTTTCTTCATAGACTTCTCCGATATCTTTGAACAGCAGCGCAAGTTGGAGTCCTACCTCCAGAACCACTTTATTGGTGAGGAGAGGAGCAAGTACGATTACCTAATGATCCTACGGAAGGTGGTCAACGAGAGCACAGTGTGTTTAATGGGACACGAACGCAGGCAGACTCTCAATCTCATCTCTCTGCTGGCACTCAGGGTGCTGGCGGAGCAAAACATTATACCAAATGCCACAAACGTCACCTGCTACTACCAACCTGCCCCTTATGTCAGTGATGCAAACTTCAGCAATTACTACATTGCCAACACTGCCGTCTCCTACAGTCAGTCCTATCCAACGTGGCTTCCTTGTAGCTAGAGGGTTCACTCCTCTAGACTCTCCGGGATGGTGGACCCTTGAATTTATACACTGTGGACACTAGTTGACCTCTATCAGAAGGTGGCCTGGTCTTCTCCTGTGAAAAATCATGACTTTTTTTTTTTTTTTTTTTCTTTTTGGTTTGTTGCCCAGACTCGTGGTCTTGTTGAAATGAATGTGACTTTGTACATTTATATGTTGCCTATTAGTTCTGTGAGTCTTAACTCCTTGTCTAACAAGCAAACAGTCTTTGGGGTCTGCAGGCCAGAGAGGTCAAACCTGTAGCTATACCAGTTAAGGCCTTAACTTTTTTAAACCAATCAGTGTTGACTGTTTAGATGAGCCAAACTCCAGCAGGGTGAAACTACAACTCTATCAACGGCTTGATCTAACTTCTTTTTTTTTTTCTGCAGTTGGAAAGGTTTGGGCTTTTGCAACTTGGTCTTTAAAAGACCTTGAATTGGGATGGGGGGGGGGGGGGGGGGGGGGATAAAAAGAGAACCAAGTTAAAAAAATTAAAAAAAAAAATTTAAAATTGAGAAATTTATGTTAAACAAAAAAATAATAATAATTAATGGAAAAGTATTAGAAAAAAGTGTTAATTTTCTGTCTTGTAGATGAGGGTTCTTTAATGCAGGAGTCTCTCTATGCAATTATATATATTTTTGTTGACGTGGATGTTCTATTTATGTTTGTAAGATGGAGAATACTTGTGCCTTAACCTGCGCAGCTTGGATGTATTGCTACCCTCTAGTCGTCTCTATAGGACAATAAGTGGGCAGGTGCAAAGACTATATTTTTTTGGATTTAGCGAAACTGCCAAATACTGGCTTTATTTCAAGGGGGTTTTTTTTATTTCTTTTTTTTCCCCTCTGTGGTGTCACAATTTTTTGAGAATTGGAAATATGTAGTAAAGATGTCGAGGGATTTTTTTTTTTTTTTTTTTTTTTGACGTGTGTAGTTTTTGGGATTCAGATTGCACTCTTTTTGGGAGTTTATGGGCTTCAGGAGATGGTGAAGCTCTGAATATCCTTTTTCTGTTGTGCTGTAGGTGGTGGGAATGGGATGAGATGTGTACACAAATTCTGGTAGGTTGATTTAAAAATTTCACTGCAAGATCATCATTTTTGAAGGCTGGATTTATAGTTCTGTGTAGTTCGATAATTGCCTTTTTAAGATCTTGCTAAGCTTACTTTTATTTTATTTAAGAACATTCCTGCTTTAAATTTAAAAAATCTGTTTGGTAACACCTTGGTGCCGGGCAGATTTGGTCACTGATCACTTCAACCACCTTGTCAATGGACCTCAATTCTTCTGTAGATGTCCATCTAACTGTTAACTCTAGTGGATGTAGGTGATTTGGCCTCCTCTTTCTAGCACCTGTTTTGCTACCTCCCCGTTTCTTCTGCTCATTTTCTGTTATGTTTGCTGCTGAAAACCATTAAACTTTTAAAAATGCAGAAGTGAGACCTCCCCATTTGCTTGAAATCCCTAACTGTACATCTCATCAGTGGAGTCCTTGGAAGGTAAGCTGGTGTCCACCCAAAAGACCTGTCTAAAATATGGGAGCCATTATTGACTTGTTAGGTAACGGGGGCGGCTTTCAAGTGAGTCACTTACCCTAAGCAAACATGGAGCCAGTGAAGCATGGACTCCTGAACCTGTGTGCTTGTTGTTGGTCAGTTAAAGGACTGAGACGATGGCCCTGGAATTTGTACCCTGTTAGCAATGACGGCTCCCATGCTTGCTGGCAGGCCAGTAATCTGGACACTCCATTTCACAGAAACTGAGGACTAATTGTGCCTTAAACTGGCCATACACTTATACTTTTTCAGTTTCATTTTTTAGATTTGGCTTCAACTATGTAGTGTAAGGGTTGGCCTGATTGCATACAATTTGAAAGGTGTTTAGATTTGACCTCCCATATTGTATGGTAAAGGAAAATTGTATGTGTGGCCAGCCTTAATGTGTCCCAGCAGCCCTGGTACATTAACAAATGAGGGTGCATTGAATACTGCAATGTCTTATACGGGTCTTAATTGATTTACTAATCATATAAAAGGTCACACGGGCTACCTGTGTGAATACAACCCAAAATCTCCATGACTTGTGGTGGCAAGCCAGATATTTCTGCTTTGTGTTCACAAGAGCCCTAAGGTTGACCCTTGCTCAGGATTTTCTATGCTGTGACTCCTAACTGGGGAGGCCATTCCCTCCATAGATTCTGTGTACCCTCCCATTGCAGACTCTGGCCTCCTGGTACCACTTCCATTATAGACCTTACCAATGGTGGTACCAGGAGGCCAGCCCTTGCAAAGACTCTGCAGGGGCTGGCCACCCGAGTCCATCGCACTATGGACTCTGCAGGGTCTGCCTGTTAACAACCCCTTCCCTCCCCCCACCACCATCACTAAGGACCCTGCAGGCACCAGCTGCCCGCACAATCTTTTGCCACCATTTGCACACAAACTGTCTGTACCATTGCCAAAGCTTTTCTTTAGAACCGCTCAGGAATATTCTGTAACTGATTTTTACAGTGCTGCACATTGAAAAATAAACCTTGACAAAAAACATCTGTGTCTGACCGGTTTATTTGCTTTACTGATAAGTGTTAACATTCCAACCTGCTAAGCCATACTTGTGATGTCTAATGGAAGCTGTATACTGGTTCCAGGGCTGTAAAATGGGGATCTGTCAAGCTTGTTGCTGCACTTGAACCGGTACACCTGCCAGGAGAGGGAGCAGTGTTGGCTTGCATCTCAGGCTTTTCATATGGGTATGGCTGGTTATGCTTTCACAAGAACTGGATTGGTATGGCAGAGGGTGTTGCGTCACATTCGGCTACCTGCTGGAGTGCGCATGTGCGACGCCACCATATGCGTTCCAACACTGTTGTAAGACCACTTTGCCACAGTGCTCCTCGTGGGCTCGCTTTGCTCTCCACCCTTCAGGCACGGCCTCGCTTTGCATAATTATAATCTAACTCTGTCCACTTGGGTGGTGGGGCTTGAACCTGGACTCAGGGGTGTGGCCACAAAACTCTGCACAAGCGCAGATCGCCACAGTGTTGGAATGCATATGGCGGCGTCGTGTGCAGTTCAGCGGGTAGCAAAATGTGATGGGTTGCCATGTGACGGTACAAGGGCAGTAAAGCCCAATCAATGGGGTTGATCTACCAAAACTGGAGAGTGCAGAATCTGGTGCAGCTGTGCATGGTAGCCAATCGGCTTCTAACTTCAGCTTGTTCAATTGTAAGCTTTGGCAATGGAAACCAACCCGCTTCCAGGTTTTATCTAGAGCTGCACCAGATTTTGCACTATCCAGTTTTAGTAAATCTCCCCCATGTCCCAGGGCTGAATGCTGTCTCTGCTACACTTTTTTTTTTTTTTTTTTTTTTTTTTTTTTCTTCATACCCGTTTGTAACCTAAGGGGCTTCCATTGCTGGCAACCTGTCTGGCAGCTTTCTGACTCCAATTGCATACCTAATGCGAGTCATGATTTCTGAGTGATTGGTCCATAAGTATCAAAGCTGAAGAATTGGCATGATGGCCAGGAAATGTTGCATTTTTAACACGTTGCCGTTCCTGAACTTTTAGAAATGCTTGCTGCCTGAGTATTTGTTGCTCTTGCAGATCCAGAGACTAATCTGGATTTGTGATATTGAAGCCATCACTGGTGGCAAAGTAGCATTTGCCTGGTAAGTCAGCAATGCTCCATGATGGAGGGGGTGTGGGGAGGAGTGTTGTATAGAGTTCTTAATGCCTGACCTCCATAAAAAAATACAGATGACTTGAATATATGGGACCTGGGATTTAACTAGACAAAATTTGTAATGCTCTCCAACCCATCTTGACTCGCCTAGCTCTGCCACATAGCCAGGAGCCCTGACGTGTCATGCTGCAGGTCCTGTCCCTCCCCAGCAGTGAAAGGAGAAGCAGAAGCCTGCGCTCATCTTGCATCCCTTTTTTAGCCCGGCAGTCCCTGTAAGTCATATCCATGTTATAATGTTTAAAATTAAAGATGCATCTCCTAATGTGACCATAACAACCTGACAGAGGTTAACTTTTTACCCCATTCAAAATGGAGATACACTAGCCCTGCAGGGTGTTCTGGGACTTGTCATTCTCTAACCTCATCTCCTCCATTGATGGGTGGCCCAGTCTTGAGGGAGAGTTCTTTTAGCTTAACACTGGAGGTATGGTCACATGGGAGTTCATATGCGTCTCAAAAAAATAGGAGGCCTGGGCACAGGGGGTGGATGGTGCATGCAGGGACTCAAATCCTTCATGGTTGGGAGGCCAGCCACAAAGGTGGGGGGGGAGAGAGAAACATCTCTACTTCATGTAGTATTGGAGGTCTGGCCATAGGAGACTCATCCTTCACGGCTGGGAGGCCAGTCCCAAAAATGAAGACATGCAGTATCTGCTTCATGCAATAATGGTGGTCTGGTCACAGAAGACTCATCATACTTTGCTGATGGCTTCTCATCATGGCCAGGCCTCACATCAGTTTTCATCCAACACTGGTGGTCTGGCTACATGGTTGACTCATCTGCCTCATTGAAAGGGAGGACAGACCATATTGGCCCCTTAAAGAATGAGGAAGGATTACAAAGGATGGGGAGAAGGTGAAGGTATTCTTCTCCTCAGTCTTAATGAGGGAATTGGGGGCTTCAGTAACCAAAACTGCAGTGTTTATCCTCATGACACATCACAGGAAGCACCCTCATGGTTAACAGAGGACAGAATTAGACTTGGGGAAACTTAACATTAATAATTTACCAGGACCGGATAGCTTTCACCCGAGGGTGCTTAGGGAACTCAGTCAAGCAATTACCCAAACATTGTTCCTAATAGCCTATTGACCCGAATGGTACCAGCTGATTGTAGAAAAGCTGAGGTAGCACCAATATTTTAAAAAGTGCCTGAGAAAATTAAGTATTGTCCGTGAGAGAGATATATATATATATATATATATATATATACACACATATACTTTTTTTTTTTTTTTTATTTGCACTAAAATATATCATTGCTCATTGATGAGCTTTCGGGGTGTGTCCCCTTCTTCAAGGTCCAAGCAGTACTTATTCACAAAAGGGACCAATACATCCCTGGGAATTACAGACCAGTTAGCCTAACATCAATAGTATGCACGCTCTTGGAGGGGATAAGGGACTATATACAAGATTTTAATAATGAGAACGGTATCATTAGAAGTAATTGGCATGGATTCACGAATCATTCTTGCCAAACAAACCTATTAACCTTCTATGAGGAGGTGAGTTGCCATCTAGATAAAAGGCCCATACAGATACAACTAAACCTTTGAGGGCAACTGTAATACTGATATGGCCCATGATGAAATTGAGTTTGACACCCTTGATATAGAGGGATCAGGACTGCCTTCCTCCTGCTGGTGATCCCTCTAGTGGTATAAAGATCTACAGTATCTCACAAAAGTGATTAAGCCCCTCACATTTTTGTATATATTATATCTTTTTATGTAACAACACTGAAGAAATGACACTTTACATTGTAGTGAGTGTACAGCTTGTATAACAGTGTAAATTTGCTGTCCCCTCAAAACATCGCCATTATTGTCTAAACCGCTGGCAACAAAAGTGAGTACACCCCTAAGTGAAAATGTCCAAATTGGGCCCAATTAGCCATTTACCCTCCCTGGTGTCATGTGACTCATTAGTGTTACAAGGTCTCAGGTGTGATTGGGGAGCAGGTGTGTTAAATTTGGTGTTATCGCTCTCACTCTCTCATAAGATTGCCAAGACCCTGAAACTGAGCGTCAGCTTGGTGGCCAAGACCATACAGCGGTTTAACAGGACAGGTTCCAGTCAGAACAGGCCTCGCCATGGGCGACCAAAGAAGTTGAGTGCACGTGCTCAGCGTCATATCCAGAGGTTGTCTTTGGGAAATAGACATATGAGTGCTGCAAGCATTGCTGCAGAGGTTGAAGGGGTGGGGGGTCAGCCTGTCGGTGTTAAGACCATACGCCGCACACTGCCTCAAATTGGTCTGCATGGCTGCCATCCCAGAAGGAAGCCTCTTCTAAAGATGATGCACAAGAAAGCCTGCAAACAGTTTGCTGAAGACAAGCAGTCTAAGGACACGGATTACTGGAACCATGTCCTGTGGTCTGATGAGACCAAGATGAACGTATTTGGTTCAGATGGTGACAAGCGTGTGTGGGGGCAACCAGGTGAGGAGGACAAAGACAAGTGTGTCTTGTCTACAGTCAAGCATGGTGGTGGGAGTGTCATGGTCTGGGGCTGCATGAGTGCTGCCGGCACTGGGGGGGGCTACAGATCATTGAGGGAACCATGAATGCCAACATGTACTGTGACATACTGAAGCAGAGCATGATCCCCTCCCTTCAGAGACTGGGCCGCAGGGCAGTATTCCAACATAATGACCCCAAACACACCTCCAATATGACCACTGCCTTGCTAAAGAAGCTGAGGGTAAAGGTGATGGACTGGCCAAGCATGTCTCCAGACCTAAACCCTATTGCGCATCTGTGGGGCATCCTCAAACGGAAGGTGGAGGAGCGCAAGGTCTCTAACATCCACCAGCTCCGTGATGTCATCATGGAGGAGGGGAAGAGGACTCCAGTGACAACCTGTGAAGCTCTGGTGACCTCCATGCCCAAGAGGGTTAAGGCAGTGCTGGAAAATAATGGTGGCCACATAAAATATTGACACTTTGGGCCCAATTTGGACATTTTCACTTAGGGGTGTACTCACTTTTGTTGCCAGCGGTTTAGATATTAATGGCTGTGTGTTGAGTTATTTTGAGGGGACAGCAAATTTACACTGTTTTACAAGCTGTACACTCACTACTTTACATTGTAGAAAAGTGTCATTTCTTCAGTGTTGTCACATGAAAAGATAGAAGAAAATATTTACAAAAATGTAAGGGGTGTACTTACTTTTGGGAGATACTGTATATAGAGAAATCAGGACCTCCTTCCTTCTGTTGGGGATCTCTCTAGTGATATAAAGATCTATATAGAGGAATACAGACCTCCTTTCTCCTGTCGGTGATCCCTCCAGAGATATCCAAAAAATTCTATTCACTTTCCCCATTCCCTGGTCACACTGCTAATTTTTGCAATCATTTGAAGTAAGTACCCATTAATCCTCTTCCTCGGTAGCTCTTACAAGCACTGAAGGGAAGACCAAAGTTCAGCTTTAACCTCCTTGGCGGTATGATTCTTTCTGATTTTAGGTGCTGAAAGCGGTACAATTATTTTGCAATGAAATTTGGCGTTTTATATTGTAGGTATTTAATTATTAACAATAACACACTTAAATCTGTCCAAACAAGAGTCTAGTAGATATCCCGGGTATGATAAAGTTTGAAACACAAAAACATAAATTATAATATAATAAAAAAAAAATAATAATTATAAAAAATAAAAATAAATAGTAATAAAATAAATTTCCACACCATTCACTATCGCTCAATTCTGCAAGTGTTCTAATTTACTATCGCAGTTTTCTAGCTGGTCTAAAGCCATTTTTGACGTAAAGGGACACTTTTTGGTTGCTATGGACAATCTCCAGTTTCCAGGCAGAAAGAACAGTATATATAATATAAAACTGCATGCAGGGCATGGGCCAGAGCACTGGGGACAAATGGGATGTGAAATGATTTCATACAGTACTGTAATCTGTAAGATTACAGTACTGTATGTGTTATGATTTTTACATTTTTTTGAATTTGCCGCCAGGCTCCGCCCCCGTGCGTCGCGACGCTCGCAGGGAACGGAGCCTGGCACAGAGAGGCTTCGGAGGAGGACGGAGCCCTCGGACAGTGCGGGGGACATCGCAGGATCCCGGGGACAAGGTAAGTAAGGAGGCACCAGGATCCTGCGATGTAATCCCGAGTGTGGCTCGGGGTTACCGCTAATGGTCCTGAAATGTAACCCCGAGCCACACTCGGGAAAACCGCCAGGGAGGTTAAGGAACAGAATGACATAGCCAAATGTATTCTCTGCAATCAGTGTGTAGCTGACATTGTCTTCTGCTGGTCTAGGTGACAGATTCTTGCATGACCCCATTGCCTGGAAGATATCGCTGGCTAGGTCCTGCAGCCTATAAACAATAAATAGGTTAGTTGCTCAGCTCTTACGGTGCCAAGGTCTGAGTGGTGGCAGGCTGTGTGGAAACTTCTGCAGATTCTGCAAACAACAGCCCTAATCTCTGCGGCACAGGGCGAAGGTCATCCTGAGGCTTCTGTTCATCCTGGCAGCTGGACCTCTCCTTGAAGATGAGGAATAAGATAACCTTCAAGGTTCATTCCAGGATTTATATTTCATCAGTGGAAGCCGGAGTGTTAAACACCCCAACACACCTGCTGTGCCCATTATGAGGGGTTCCCACCATCCCTGTTCTGAGTTCCCGGGTCTGTACACCTGCTGTGCCCATTATGAGGGGTTCCCACCATCCCTGTGCTGAGTTCCCAGGTCTGTACACCTACTGTGCCCATTATGAGGGGTTCCCACCATCCCTGTGCTGGGTTGTTGGGTCTGTACACCTGCTGTGCCCATTATGAGGGGTTACCACCATCCCTGTTCTGAGTTCCCGGGTCTGTACACCAGCTGTGCCCATTATGAGGGGTTCCCACCATCCCTGTGCTGAGTTCCCGGGTCTGTACACCTGCTGTGCCCATTATGAGGGGTTCCCACCATCCCTGTGCTGAGTTCCCGGGTCTGTACACCTGCTGTGCCCATTATGAGGGGTTCCCACCATACCTGTGCTGAGTTCTCAGATCTGTAAATCTGCTATGCCCATTATGAGGGGTTTCCACCATCCCTGTGCTGAGTTCCCGAGTCTGTTACCCCTGCTGTGCCGTTTATGAGGGGTTCCCACCATCCCTGTGCTGGGTTCCCGGGTCTGTACACCCGCTGTGCCGTTTATGAGGGGTTCCCACCATCCCTGTGCTGAGTTCCCAGGTCTGTACACCTGCTGTGCCCATTATGAGGAGTTCCCACCATCCCTGCAATGAGTTCCCGTGTCTGCTCACCCGCTGTGCCCATTATGAGGGGTTCACACCATCCCTGTGCTGAGTTCCCGAGTCTGTACCCCTGCTGTGCCCATCATGAGGGGTTCCCACCATTCCTGTGCTGAGTTCCCAGGTCTGTACACCTGCTGTGCCCATTATGAGGGGTTCCCACCATCCCTGCAATGAGTTCCCAGGTCTGCTCACCCGCTGTGCCCATTATGAGGGGTTCCCACCATCCCTGTGCTGAGTTCCCGGGTCTGTACACCTGCTGTGCCCATTATGAGGAGTTCCCACCATCCCTGTGCTGAGTTTCCGGGTCTGTACACCTGCTGTGCCCATTATGAGGGGTTCCCACCATCCCTGCAATGAGTTCCCAGGTCTGCTCACCCGCTGTGCCCATTATGAGGGGTTCCCACCATCCCTGCAATGAGTTCCCAGGTCTGCTCACCCGCTGTGCCCATTATGAGGGGTTCCCACCATCCCTGTGCTGAGTTCCCGGGTCTGTACACCTGCTGTGCCCATTATGAGGAGTTCCCACCATCCCTGCAATGAGTTCCCAGGTCTGCTCACCCGCTGTGCCCATTATGAGGGGTTCCCACCATCCCTGTGCTGAGTTCCCGGGTCTGCTCACCCGCTGTGCCCATTATGAGGGGTTCCCACCATCCCTGTGCTGAGTTCCCAGGTCTGCTCACCCGCTGTGCCCATTATGAGGAGTTCCCACCATCCCTGTGCTGAGTTCCCAGGTCTACTCACCCGATGTGCCGATAATGAGGGGTTCCCACCATCCCTGTGCTGAGTTCCCGGGTCTGTACACCTGATATGCCCATTGTAATACATGCATGCTATTGCACTTCAAAGAAGTCACTTGGCCCTATGGGTTTCCACAATTGAAATGAACTTTGGCATGACAGTGGCCCGCCTTCACGTGTAGAATTGTATTGGGTTGGTGACTGTGAATTGAGAGCTGGCAGTGGCGCTGTGTATCTGTCCCTCTCTGACCAGGTCACAGGCTCAGTGCCGGGCAGGTCAGGCTGTATCGTGCTTGTTTGGCAAAACACAGCAGCTGCCAGGAGATGACTGTGTTTATTCAAGCGGGTTAGAACTCCACCAACCTTTCATCACTCCGGCAGCAGAACTACATCTCCCAGCAAGCCCTGGTCTTCACTGACACTGCTGAGACTTGCAGTTCTTGTGCACTGTTTGTTTGATCTCCCAGGACAGGAAATGTTCAATGTCCAGATGATGAATTTAACCTCTATTGACAAATACAAGTCACAGAGAGAGGAAATGGGTAAAAAAAAAAATATATAAATAAATGACGAATGCCAACACACGTAGGGCCCTAAAAAAAAGTGGCGACATCTGCCTCCCCGAAATGTTGCATCCACACCTTGACTTGTCTATCTATTCTTCCATTAGTCTTCCCAGCATTATGGTGATAGGACAGCTGCTGAGCTCTTAAACATTGACCAAAGCCCTGATAATAGCCCTTCTTCCCTAGGGGGGGCTAATCTCCTAACACTGGCTCTGTTGGTCTTTCTAGGATTTTGGCACTGGGGTAGCTCATGAACATTGTCTGAAATTCTGATAATAGCCCTTCTGTCCTAGGTAGGGGGCATATGTTTCTAAATGTGCTTCAATTGGTCTTTCCAGGATGATGACATTGGGACCTCTTCTGAACATTGACCAAAGTCCTAATAACAGCCCAACTGGGGGTGGGTGACTAAATTTCAACACTGGCTCCTATTGGTCTTTCTGTGATTTTGGCATTGGGGTGGCTCTTGCACAATGACTGAAATCCTAGTAATAGCCATTCTGCCCTAGTGGTGGGATATATATTTCAACACTGGCTTCTACTGGTCTTCCCAGGATTTTGGCATTGGGCAGCTTTTGAACATTGACCAAAATCCTGATAATAACCCTTCTGCCCTCAAGCTTGGATGAAAGGGCGTATATTCCAATACTGGCTTTTAATAGTCTTCCCAAGATTTTGGTGTTGGGATGGCTTTTGAACATTGACCACGGTCCTGATAAAAGCCCTTCTGCCCTGGGAGGGGGGGCGCATACATTCAACACTGACTTCTATCAGTCTTTCCATGATTTTGACATTGGGACAGCTCTTGAACCCTGACCAAACCAACACTAGCTTCTGTTGGTCTTCCCAAGATTTTGGAGTTGGGGAGCATTGACCAAAATCCTGATAATAACCCTTCTGTCCTAAAGTGGGGGTGAAAGGGCATATATTTCAATACTGGCTTCTATTGGTCTTCCAACGATTTTGGTGGTGGGACAGCTCTTGAATAATGACCAAAATCCTGATAATAATCCTTCTGCCCTGGAGCGGGGCTGAAAGGGCGTATATTCAATAACTGGCTTCTAATAGTCTTTCCAGGATTTTGGAGTTGTGGAACATTGATTAAAAGTCTGATAATAACCCATCTGAGTCTGACCAGTTGTGCTTCCCTGGGCAAGACTAAACAAAGGCGTGGGGTACCCCTCAAAATCCATACCAGACCCTTATCTGAGCATAACGCCTGGCAGGCCAGGAAAGAAGGGGAATGAGTGAGCGCCCTCCCCCACTCCTGGACCATACCAGGCCACATGCCCTCAACATGGGGGGGTTTCTTTGTTGATGGGGACAAGGACTTCTTCTTCACAACAATGGCCAGTGGTTGTGGGGGTCTGTGGGCAGGGGGGTTATTGGAATCTGGAAACCCCCTTTACCAAAGTGGCCCCCAGATCACGTTCCCCCTCAAGTGAATAAGTAGGGGTACATTGTACCCCTACTCATTCACCAAAAAAGGTGTCAAAAAGAAATAAGAACACAGAAACAGTTTTTAACAATTCCTTTATTAAAAAAAACAAAAACAATGTCCACTGGTGCAGACCCAGCGTCAAACACAACACCCACTGCCACTGCCGACCCAAAAAACAGAAAAAAAAACCCCAGTTCTATTCACGCTGAAGGCTCTCGCAGTCTGCTCCACCGTCTGCCAGTTCCTAAATAGCTAAGGGGCGGAGCCACCCAGCGACCTCACCGGGTGGCACCGCCCCCCTTGGGATGTCATCAATCAGTGCCTTTATACCCTAAAGTGGGGTTGAAAGGGCATACAACGCAAGGGCATACACTAGCTTCTATTGGTTTTCTCACGATTTTGAAGGTGGGACAGCTCTTGAACATTGACCAAAATCCTGATATATATTCTAACATTGGCTTCCATTGGTCTTCAAGGATTTTGGTATTGGGACCACTTATTGAACATTGACCAAGGAAACCGACACTGGCTTCTGTTGGTCTTCCAGGATTTTGGTATTGGGACCTCTTTTTGAACACTGACCAAGGAAACCAAGACTGGCTTCTGTTGGTCATCCTAGGATTTTGGCATTGGGGAACATTGCCATAACTGGCTTTTATTGGTCTTCCCAGGATTTGGGGTTTTGGAGAGCTCTTGAATGTTGACCAAAATCCTGATAATAGCCCCCCTGTACTGGGGGTGTAAAGCTTCTATTGGTCTTCCAGGATTTTGGTGTTGGGGGGGGGGGGGGGGGGAGGCATATATGCCGATGCACTGCTATTGCTGAGCCTCCTTCAGCCTAAAAATGGTGAATGACAAAGCAAGGGGGCGGCAGAGATAAATGAGATTGTGTCCATTTTATTGACTTCTGTCCACCTCAGGACTCTTCAGTGCATTTCCAAATGTTTGTTTCCATCCCATATAGGGGTTAAAGGGGCTCTTTGGGATTTATTGATCCTTCTTATATGTACGAAATGTCTTTTTTTTTTTTTTGCTGACGGCTTGAAAAATAGCTCAGAGCTCAGAAAAGCAGTTTAATATTTAACGTGTAACAGTCGCTATATCCTGGTTCCAGTTTGCTCGATCATCACAAGCGATAGACGCCTATCTCTCTAACGACACTTTCATATTCTCGTTTCCTGGAGCAGATTAGCTGGAAAACATCCAAATGATTCTTCAGAATTTGGTACTTTAACTTTGCAGTGATTGGCTTTGTAAATACCATTCATGACCTATCGTCTCCCAGGACAATTATACTGAAGTTGTTTTTGCTGTTCTCAATCTGGAGTCCTTAACCACTTGCCGACCAGGCTTTTTCTGACACTTTTTTTTTTACAAGTTTAAATCAGTATTTTTTTTACTAGAAAATTACTTATAACACCCAAACAATATTTTTTTTTTTTTTTTTTTAGTAGGGAATAAAATGGCGATCATTGCAATATTTTATGTCACACTGTATTTGCGCAGTGTTTTTTCAAACGCATTTTTTTGGGGGGGGGGGAAATACAATTTAATAAATAAAAAGAACAAATCGCAATATATGCCCAAATTTTTTAGTAAAATGTGAAAGATGATGTTTCACAGAGTAACTAGATACCTAGATATGTCACGCTTTAAAATTGCGCACGGTCGCGCAATGGTGGCAAACTACGGTACTAAAAAATCTCCATAGGCGACGCTTTAAACTTTTTTTACAGGTTACCAGTTTAGAGTTACAGAGGAGGTCTGGTGCTGGAACTATTGCTCCCGCTCTAACATTCGTGGCAATACCTCACATGTGTGGTGCAAACACTGTTTACCTATGCGAGCGCCCCTTACGCGTGTGTTCGCTTCTGCGCGCGAGCTCGGAGCGATGGGGGGCGCTTTAAATTTTTCTTTTTCTTATTTATTTTATTTTTTATTATTACACTACCCCTTTAATGTTTTTTCTTTATCACTTTTATTCCTATAACAAGGAATGTAAACATCCCTTGTAATAGAAAGAAGGATGACAGGTCCTCTTTATGGAGACATCTGGGGTCAAAAAGACACCAAATCTCTCCTTTACCTTTTAAAAGCAAAAGATCAAAAAAAAAAGTTCTTTATTTTCACCCTGGACCGGAAGTGATGTCGTGACGTCGCTCCGGTCTTCCAAGGCCATAGAGACTATCAAAGACGATCTGGTCTTTTATCACCTCTGTGACCAGCCGGCCGCACCGTTGGATCGTTGTATAAACAGTAAGTCCGAGAAACATTGTGAACGGCGGGGTGGGGAGGGGGGTGGGATGTTCCCTCCTGCCGTTTCTGAAAGCGTTCCAGTATCTCATGAGCCGCTCGGAACACTTTCATGAGAAAGCCAGCCGCCCGGCTGAAAAAGAAAACATACCGGGGTTATGGTTGATATCTTCATTCATAGCCCCGGTAAACTACTTTAAAGCTGCAATGTATATGTATATATTGGGGTCTTGAAGTGGATGGAAAGGCAAAACGTTCTTCTTAGTTTTGGATGGTAAAGGAAAAAAATAAACCCCCCTGCTGGTTATTTCTTGATACCTGTGTCCTACTGGGGATATTTCCCTTTCACTTCCTGTCATGGGCTCACATCACGAAATGGGAGAAAATCTCTCCGAATGAATGGAATTCCCATCAGAGAAGTAACTAGAACCTTCAGGGTCCCAGTGCAAGAAACCATGAAGGGTCCTCCTGACCACCAGGGCCCTTCCCACTGATCCCGGGCCCTTTACACCCGTCGGGGGCCCTTTATAAGCCCTGTTCACACTTGGACATATAAAGTCGCATGACGAATCCAAACACATTAATTTCAATGGGTGCCATCTTAATCAATGCAACTCAAGTTACAGTGACTATAAAAAAAAAAGGTTCCTGCACTATTTTTCTGTGACTTTGGTGATATTTGAGCACCATAGACACTGCAATGTTGAATCACAAAAGTTGCAAGCAAGTTGCAAGGAATTTGCAAAAAAAGTTGCAAGAAAGCTGCAGGACGTTGGGGTCCGCCTCTCTGCTTTTTTCTCCTCTTGCAAATGATACATTGTATTACATAAAGGATCTATTATATAATGCATTGTATATATACAGGATCCATTATATAATACATTGTATACATACAGGATCCATTATATAATGTATTGTATACATACAGGATCCATTATATAATACATTGTATACATACAGGATATATTATCTAATGCATTGTATACATACAGGATACATTGTATAATACATTGAATTAATATTAAGGCATCTGTTATGAATATTAAGGGGAACCCCGAACCAAAATTAAAAAAAAAATTGCATGGGGGTCCCCCCAAATTCCATACCAGGCCCTTCAGGTCTGGTATGGATATTAAGGGGAACCCTGCGCCATTTAAAAAAAATGGTGTAGGGGTCCCCCTCACAATCCATACCAGACCTGCAGGGTCTGGTATGGATTGTGAGGGGAACCCCGCGCCAAAAATTAAAAAAAAAATGGAGTGGGGGCCCCCCAGAAATCCATACCAGACCCTTATCCGAGCACACAACCTGGCAGGCCACAGGAAAAGAGGGCGGGCGAGAGAGTGCCCCCCTCCTGAACCGTACCAGGCCACATTCCCTCAACATGGGGAGGGTGCTTTGGGGTAGCCCCCCAAAGCACCTTGTCCCCATGTTGATGGGGACAAGGGCCTTATACCCACAACCCTGTTGGTTGTGGGGTTCTGCTGGGGGGGGCTTATCGGAATCTGGAAGCCCCCTTTAACAAGGGGACCCCCAGATCCTGCCCCCCCCCCGTTTGAAATGGTAATGGGTACATTGTACCATTTCACAAAAAAAGTGTTAAAATGTAAAAAAAAAAAGACACACCTTGTGACACGTCCTTATTAAAAAATAAAAAAATAAAAATGTCCCACAAAGTCCATTTATCTTCTTCTATGGCTCCACCGACGGACCGTAAACTAAAATAAAAAAGATCCGCCTCCATGGGAGGCACCAGCCTTATGACGCTTCAGCGCGGATGACAGTTCTTTTATAACTGAGGGCAGGGCCACACGTGACGTACCCGGGTGACCCCGCCCCCCTCTGACGCCACGGGGAAGCCATTGGGAAGCAAGTAGTTTTAAATGACTTTTTTTACTTTAGAAATGTCATTTTGTGCAGGGAATGCGATTGTCAGGAGTAGGACAATTTATTTTGGGTTGTTCTTTGGTGGTAGGGTTTGGTAAAAGCAATAAATATACAGCTACGTTTTAAAAAACGTAAAAAAAATGTTTTCGTTTTCCTTTGATAATAATAAAAAAAAATCTGTATCGATTACTATTTAGCACCAAATGGAATCCCAGTTTGTCCTGAAGAAAACGCACTATAATTACAAAGTAGTTATTATTATTATTATTATACAAGATTTATATAGTGCCAACAGTTTACGCAGCACTTTACAATATAAAAGGGAGACAATACAGTTATAATACAATAAAATACAAGAGGATTAAGAGGGCCCTGCTCAGAAGAGCTTACAATCTAATAGGGGGGGGCAGGTGGTACAAAAGGTTGTAACTGTGGGGAATGAGCTGGTGGAAGTGGTAGTAGATTAGTTGGAGATGTGATAGGCTTTCCTGAAGAGATGAGTTTTCAGGGATCGCCTGAAGGTAGCCAGAGTAGGGGATAGCCGGACTGGTGGAAGTAGCGAGTTCCAGAGGATGGGAGAGGCTGTGGAGAAATTCTGGAGACGAGCATGGGAGGAGGAGATGAGAGAGCTTGAGATTAGGAGGTCTTGAGAAGAGCGGAGAGGTCGATTTGGGTGATATTTGGAGACAAGATTAGTGATGTAGCTCGGGGCAGAGCTGTGAATGGCTTTGTATGTTGTGGTTAGTATTTTGAATTTAATTCGCTGGGTGGTTGGGAGCCAGTGTAGGGATTGGAGGAGAGGGGTGGTGGTCAGTGTAGGGATTGGAGGAGAGGGGTGGTGGTCAGTGTAGGGATTGGAGGAGAGGGGTGGTGGTCAGTGTAGGGATTGGAGGAGAGGGTTGGCAGACACTGAGCGGTTGGTAAGGTGGATAAGTCTGGCAGCAGTATTCATGATAGACTGAAGAGGGGAGGAGCCTATGGAGAGGTAAGCCAATGAGAAGGGAGTTGCAATAGTCAAGGCGTGAGATAACAAGGGAGTGAATGAGGAGCTTGGTGGTTTCATTTGTTAAAAAGGGGCAAATTTTAGAGATGTATTCTACAGACTTTTGACAACGATTGGATTTGAGGCTGGATTGACAAGTCAGAGTCTAGGATTACACCTAGTACCCTGGCGTGAGGGGAAGGACTGATGGTTGCATTGTTGATTTTGATGGAAAAGTCATGGGGGGGGGAATGTTATTAGCTCAGTTTTAGAGAGATTTAGTTTAAGTGGTGCGACATCCATGCTGATATGTCAGTTAGTAAGTTAGTAATGCGAGAGTAGACTGAGGGAGTGAGGTGAGGAGTAGACAGATAGATTTGGGTGTCATCAGCATATAAGTGGTATTGGAAGCCGTGGGCGGTTATCAAGTGACCAAGGGAGGAGGTGTAGATAGAGAAGAGAAGGGGTCCAAGAACAGAGCCTTGGGGGACCCCCACAGAAAAGGGCAATGGAGAGGAGGAGACAGAGTTGTAGGTGACACTGAGGGAGAGCTGTGATAAATAGGCAGAGAAACAGGATAGAGCAGAATCTCGGAGGCAAAGGAAATGTATTTTATTGAGAAGCAGCGGGTGGTCAACAGTATCAAAGGCCGCAGAGAGATTGTAGTGGAAGCGAAGGAACTGTTACACTTTGTGTTAGGAACTGTTAAAGACTGTTGTCATATGAGACAGCATTCCTACACATGCAGATGTGGTGTCTTGCTGGATACCTTTCCCTGCATAGCTGTCCTCCTGTTGAAGTCTCGAAGTCTGCCAATTACTCTTGCAACTACCTAAGGGTGGCCTGGGCCTAACCCTCTCTCCCAAAGTTCTGTTAAGATAAATAAAATCTCTTTTGCTTCCAAGAAGTGTGTGGCGCCCAATCAATCTACCTTGCATTACACCCACTATGCCATGTAACCCGCCATATACAGAAGAATTAGACCAAAGGAGGCCTGGGACCTTGCTACATTTGGCGGCCAACGTGGGGCTAAGGGGTTATACTTGCAGCAGTCGCCCATAGCAATCAGCTACAGCTTCATCGGATTTCGTCTGGCTCAGTGGGAAGGCGGCAAGTAACATCTATACTTCTAATAGACTGTGTTGCATTGTGTACTACCAATGTGGGGAAGAATCAACAAGTCTCACTGCTCATGCGAGGGGATCAGCCTGGTCTTTTGAAACTTCCCGCCATCGCTGTGAGGGTTAACATAGACTCCAAAATGGACTCAATTGCAGTTCTGGCATACCGCAGCATGAAGAAGGAGGGCACCACAGTTCCCGGAGAACATTTGCACCAATCCATTGGCAGGGGGAGGAGTTCCCGCTCTACGGAGGAGAATGCGTTACTGTTTGGATAGCCATCTTGGGTCCACATGCTGACACCTTGTGGCCTCAAAGGAAACATGGCGCATCTGGGAGCTCCTGGGTTTGAAGCCCCCCACCTGATATCAGCTGAATATGACCCACTGGAAATCGCCAGTTTCTTTGCCTCTGGAACCACAATTACTGATGCGGGTATTCGGATGCTGCCGAGAGGGGAGATTGCTCTGTATATCTCTCAAAGTTCTGCAGCTATGGGGATCGTATGCCGGCAGTGTTCTGGATTTGCTCTGTTCTTGCGCTTTTGGAGCAGGTGCTGTCGATGTCGAGAATTGCTACTGATAGCTGCCAGACCACCATTACCATCAGAAGTGATGCAGACAGATTGGGCTCGCGGATATGCCACGTTGGAGAGACCCACCTCCAGCACTACTGCCCCTGATTCTGGTCAGACCACCCAGGCTCTAGAAAAGTCTTTTTCTGAGGAATCCAGCTCGTTCTGTGATCCCACAGAGAACGCAGTGGAAGTGTCAGTACCCGCTACCACCGCTCGCTCTGTGCCTTCTACCGCAACTGCTTGTCCGGAGCAAATAGTGCCAGCGTCCCCCTCCCGTCTAAGGGAATGCAAGTGCCTGCCTCAACTACTACCCCGGGGGCTACAGCAACCAAGGATTGCGGTCTTACGGTTCTCACTCGTTTGGCCTAGTATGTTCGTTAATCTCGTAACAAGAAAGGTAACTGATCTCGAGTTCAGCCCCGGCGGTGCCTGAGAATGGTAAACAAAGTGGGGGAGGAAGATGTACGAGATGAATAGAGTGACTGTTGCAGGAAGTTGTCGAGATGTACCGGGTAGTGAGAATATCCCCGTTGTACTGTTCATTTTCCCAACTTTAAGTAAAAAGTATTCTTGCCATTGGCGGAGTAGATAAGATAATACCGTCTTGAAATACTTTGTGAAGCAATTGTCACCATTGAAGATGGCCTAAAGCCAGGGCTTGAGGGCCTCACTGTTACCCATTTTGCATACGTCTGATGAACTCACTCAAATGACATTGATGCAATAAAGAGGACATTAAACGCTTTATCACTACGGTGAATGCAAAAGTAGAGTCCTTAAACGTACCCAATCCTGGGTACTACTGGTAAATACCATAAAGATTTTGCAATTACCCTTACCATAGATTACAAATGTGTGTTGTGTGATGATGAGGACGCTACGCTGAGAGCCACTTCACACTCACATACAAGTTGTTGCTAGTGGAGAACATTCCAGAGAGCTGTACTGCCTGGGCTGTCTCTCTCTTTCTTCTTCTCTCTCTCTCCTCTCTCTCTCCTCTCTCTCTTTCTTCTCTCTCTCTCTCTTTCTTCTTCTTCTCTCTCTCTCTCTCTCTCCCTCTCTCTCTTCTCTCTCTCTCTCTTTCTCTCCCCCCCTCTCTCTCTCTCCCTCTCTCTCTTTCTTCTCTCTCCCTCTCTCTCTTTTTTTTGTTCTCTCTCTTCTGTCTCTCTTTCTTCTCTCTCTCTCTCTCTCTTCGTTCTCTATCTCTTTCTTCGTTCTCTCTCTTTCTTTGCTCTCTCTCTCGCTCCCTCTCTCCCTCTCTCTCCTTCTCTCCTTCTCTCTCCTCTCTCTCTTTCTCTCTCTCTCTCCTCTCTCTCTTTCTTCGCTCTCTCTTTCTTCTTTCTCTCTCTCTCCCCCTCTCTCCTTCTTCTCCTTTTCTCCTTCCTCTCCCTCTTTCTTCTCTCTCTCTCTCCTCTCTCTTTCTTCTCTCTCTCTCTCTTCGCTCTCTTTTTCTTTGTTTCTCTCTCTCTCTCTCTCTCTCTCTACTCTCTCTCTTTTCTCTTCTCTCTTTCTTCGTTCTCTCTCTCTCCTCTCTCTCTCCTCTCCCCCCCTCTCTCTCTCTCCTCCTCTCTCTTTCTATCTCCTCTCTCTTCCTTCCTTCTCTGTCTCCTTCTCTCTCTCTCCCCTTCTCTCTTCTCATCTCCCCCCTCTCTCTCTCTCTCCCCTCTCTCTTCTCTCTCCCTCTCTCTCTTTCTTTGTTCTCTCTCTTCTCTCTCTCTCTCTCTTCGTTCTCTATCTCTTTCTTTGTTCTCTCTCTCTTTCTCCATTCTCCCTCTCCCTCTCTCCCCTCTCTCTCCTTCTTCTCCTTCTCTCTCTTTCTCCTCTCTCTCTCTTTCTTATTTCTCTCTCTCCCCTCTTTCTCCTTCTTCTCCTTCTCTCTCTCCTCTCTCTCTTTCTTCTCTCTCTCTCTCCTCTCTCTTCGCTCTCTCTCTCTCTCTCTCTTTCTTCACTCTCTCTTTCTTCTCTCTCTCTCTCTCTCTCTCTCTCTCTCTCTCTCTCTCTCTCTCTCTCTCTCTCTCTCTCTCTCTCTCTCTCTCTCTCTCCTTCTCCTTCTCTCCTTCCTCTCCCTCTTTCTTCTCTCTCTTTCTTCTCTCTCTCTCTCCTTCTTTTCCTTCTCTCTCTCCTCTCCCTCTTTCTTCTCTCTCACTTCTCTCTCTCTCTCTCTCTCTCTTTTTTTTCGTTTTCTCTCTCTCCTCTCCTCTCTCTCTCTTTCTTCTCTCTCTCTCTCTTCGCTCTCTCTTTCTTTGTTCTCTCTCTTTCTTCATTCTCTCTCTCTCTCTTTCTTCGTTCTCTCTCTCTCTTCTCTCTCTCTTTCTTCTCTCTCTCTTCACTCTCTCTTTCTTCGTTCTCTCTCTCTCTCTTTCTTCGTTCTCTCTCTCTCTTCTCGCTCTCTTTCTTCTCTCTCTCTTCACTCTCTCTTTCTTCGTTCTCTCTCTCTCTTCTCTCTCTCTTTCTTCTCTCTCTCTTCACTCTCTCTTTCTTCGTTCTCTCTCTCTCCGCTCTCTCTCTCCTCTCTCCGCTCTCTCTCTCTCCTCTCTCCGCTCTCTCTCTCTCCTCTCTCTCTTTCTTCGTTCTCTCTCTCTCCTGTGGACACAGACAATGGTTGGGTGACATTCTGGACGTCACTCGGAGTCACCTTAGTGAAGGTTCAGCCCAGGGCTTTGCTCGGGGAAACAAATACAAGCCTGTTTGAGGTTCGGGCTCTGTGTGTGTTTTTTGTTTCTTTGCTCTGCCTTAAATCCACACAGATTATGTGAAGACCGGCGATAATTCAAACAAAGCGGCACCGCGCCCTCCAGCATGTCCCGTTCACTGACTTTCCACCACTGCGTGCCATGGAAAGTGCCAATGGCTGCCAATGACATAGAGAGGCCCGTGACGTCAAATCATGGACTGTTGTCACACAAGTTAAAGTGGACCTGTCATCAGATGGATTTCTCCATGTTAAAGTAAACGTTCACCCTTTTCCCATAAAATAATAAATGCACATACTGCTGCAAGTCAAAAAAATGTTGCAATTATTATTTCTTTTTTCAAGAGCCTGCAGAGCATTGCACCCGTGATCAGCAGATGTCAGGCCGTGCCTGAGAGGGCCTGAGCTGGCATCCGGAAGCCGGAGCGAGCATGTAGGCCGAGGCCGGGCAGGAGCTGCGGGTCGGCACGCTGGTGCCGGTCCCGGTGGAGCAGATGGTGAATGACACGCTGGTGGTGACCCAGAGCTGCAGGGAGAAGTCCTACAGCGGGGTCCTCCTGGCTTGTCAGAAGAAGTGAGTACACCCCCCATCCATACACTGTAATCTCAATGTGACCCATCCGTTGTTGCATTAGTTTGCCACCCCCCCAACTCCAAAAAATGGAGCACCAGCCGCCATTTTCTTCCACTCAGTCATCCAGCTGCTGGTGGTGCACTTCTTCTAGGGCGGATTTCATACATTCAGTATCTCACAAAAGTGAGTACACCCCTCCAGCTCCACCCTGCAGCAGCACAAGGGGGGTGCATCGTGATGTAAGGGATGGTGGGGGACTCTTGACGTCCGATGTAAGGGGGTGGGGTGCTCTGGACATCTAATTTTACAGATACAACCGAACCTTTGAGGGCAACCGTAATGCTGATGTGGCCCACAATGAAATTATGTTTGATGCCCCTGATATAGAGGGAATAGATAAAAGAGAGGTCGGGTGTCATCAAAGGGCGATACCCAGGTTTTTATTGATATAGAAGGATCAGGACCACCTTCCTCTTGCTGGTGATCCCTCTAGTGGTATAAAGATCTACAGTATCTCACAAAAGTGAGTACACCCCTCACATTTTTGTAAATCTTTTCTTCTATCTTTTCATGTTACAACATTGAAGAAATGACACTTTGCTACAATGTAAAGTAGTGAGTGTACAGCTTGTATAACAGTGTAAATTTGCTGTCCCCTCAAAATAACTCAACACACAGCCATTAATGTCTAAACCCCTGGCAACAAAAGTGAGTACACCCCTAAGTGAAAATGTCCAAATTGGGCCCAATTAGCCATTTTCCCTCCCCGGTGTCATGTGACTCGTTAGTGTTGTGAATGATGTGACTGGGGAGCAGGTGTGTTAAATTTGGTGTTATCGTTCTCACTCTCTTATACTGGTCACTGGAAGTTCAACTCTCTGAGGATCCAGAAAGAATTGCTGCTCTACATAAAGATGGCCTAGGCTATAAGAAGATTGCCAAGATCCTGAAACTGAGCTGCAGCACGGTGGCAAAGACCATACAGCGGTTTAACAGGACAGGTTCCCCTCAGAATAGGCCTTGCCATGGTCCACCAAAGAAGTTGAGTTCACATGCTCAGCGTCATATCCAGAGGTTGTCTTTGGGAAATAGACGTATGAGTGCTGCCAGCATTGCTGCAGAGGTTGAAGTGGTGGGGGGTCAGCCTGTCAGTGCTCAGGCCATACGCCGCACACTGCATCAAATTGGTCTGCATGGCTGTCACCCCAGAAGGAAGCCTCTTCTAAAGATGATGCACAAGAAAGCCTGCAAACAGTTTGCTGAAGACAAGCAGACTAAGGACATGGATTACTGGAACCATGTCCTGTGGTCTGATGAGACCAAGATAAACGTATTTGGTTCAGATGGTGACAAGCGTGTGTGGGGGCAACCAGGTGAGGAGGACAAAGACAAGTGTGTCTTGTCTACAGTCAAGCATGGTGGTGGGGGTGTCATGGTCTGGGGCTGCATGAGTGCTGCCGGTGTCTTGTTGAGAAAGGTCCCCCGTCAGATAGCGTCCGCCCTGTACCGCGCAGGCGCAGTGCTTGCGCAGTATGGAGGACAAAGGAAATACCGAAAATCTCCGAACGTGAACAGCTGTTAATGAGTTGTACACGGCGCCTGCGCAATTAACAATACATTGTGCCACATGCTTCAGCATGCTCCCAATGCTCGTGCAACTCTGCAAGGGGCAGATGCATACAGAAAAGGCCGCATGATGGGCAGAGCTCATACGATGGGGGTGGATTTCTCAAAGGGGCGGATGTAATATTGATAAGCGTGTAAACTACACGTCTTTGCAGTTTTACAATGATGGGCAGGGCTGATAAGGGCGGGTAGTTCAATGTTGATGGGCGGGTTACAAAGATCCGCCCCTTTGAGAAATACACCCCCATCGTATGAGCTCCGGCCATCTTCTGTATGCATCCGCCCCTACACCCACCCCTTGCAGAGTTGCACGAGCATCAGGAGCATGTGGCACAATGTAGTGTTAATTGCGCAGGCGCTGTGTACAGCTCATGAACAGCTGTTCATGTTCGGACACTTTCGGCATCTCCTTTGTCCTCCGTACTGCGCAAGCGCTGCGCCTGCACAGTACAGGTTGGACTCTTTCCAAAGGGGGACCTTTCTCGGCAAAACACCGGCACTGGGGAGCTACAGTTCATTGAGGGAACCATGAATACCAACATGTACTGTGACATACTGAAGCAGAGCATGATCCCCTCCCTTCAGAGACTGGGCCGCAGGGCAGTATTCCAACATGATAACCACCCCAAACACACCTCCAAGACCACCACTGCCTTCCTAAAGAAGCTGAGGGTAAAGGTGATGGACTGGCCAAGCATGTCTCCAGACCTAAACCCTATTGAGCATCTATGGGACATCCTCAAACTGACGGTGGAGGAGCGCAAGATCTCTAACATCCACCAGCTCCGTGATGTCATCATGGAGAAGTGGAAGAGAACTCCAGTGGCAACCTGTGAAACCCATTCCCACCTGAGACCTTGTAATGCTAACTAGTCAAATGACCACGGGGAGGGAAAATGGCTAATTGGGCCCAATTTGGACATTTTCACTTAGGGGTGTACTCACTTTTGTTGCCAGCGGTTTAGACATTAATGGCTGTGTGTTGAGTTATTTTGAGGGGACAGCAAATTTACACTGTTATACAAGCTGTACACTCACTACTTTACATTGTAGCAAAGTGTCATTTCTTCAGTGTTGTCACATGAAAAGATACTGTGTATTCTGGGAGTGCACAGCTGTACAAAGGTTTTGGACGGAAGTTATCATAATGTATTCAGGATGTTACAATGCTTTTTATAAGGCCGTCTATTGAAATATGTCTTTTGGGAATGGTAGACTCTCTGGCCCCCCAAAAAGGTGATCCTTGATGATATTATGCCAGGAAACTTATAATTATTTCTTGTAAATATTCCGCAGCTCCTTCTGTCTCAGCCTGGAAAGCGGCATCATCAAGGCTCTACTGTTTTGTAGGGCAATTTATATTAGCAGAAAAAATATAGAAAGGTCTTGCAAGCCACAAATGGGTTAATGCCTCTATAGTGAATATCCTAATGAAGGCAAGCTGCAAACACTAACCACGTTTTATATCCGTGTAAGTGATAAAATTAATCAAAAAAATTGTGTCTGCTCTAAACCAAGGATCAGTAATAAAAAATTGTGCAAAAAGCAAATATGAACATAAAAAATACAAATAATAAATATAACAATCATATGTGCTATCAATCGGTGATAAATAATCAAAGTGCAACATGCATAAAATATAAAGTCCAAGTGCTCATAAAAGTATCAAAGGTGTATTCACTTCTCCAATAAAGTGATATATAAAGTTCATAAAGTTCATGAAACGCAAAATTTATAAATGACAGAACTCAGAGTGCATAGATATAATGTCCATCATCAGTAGTATCCATTGTGCTTATCAAAAACCGTGTGTACAGGGGTATAAAGCATGCTTCAGTGCTCTCCAGTGACCCCCAACAGCATATGCGCTCACCTCTAGGCGTGTGACACAGTAACTAAACTATGTCTGAATACGCATGGGAGCCGTTCCTCGGCTCTAAAAGGTATGCAGACGCTGACCTCCAACTTGCTCAGATAGCATCACGATTCATAAAATAGGAAAAAAGAAACTCCATAGTGTAATATATCCAACAATTTATTGTAAAATAAACACTTCCCCTCCTAGGGGTACTCACATTGTGTGGGTGCGTGAGTGCACCATCCTAATCAAGGTTATACAATATAAGGAACACTGGTACGGCGTGCGGTGTGGTATATGCTTCTCATCTGCTCCTCCGTGCTGACAGCTCCGTCCTGGCCCCTCCCCTACGCGTGTTCAGCACAGGGATCACGTGTCTTCATCAGGGGATTCTAATGTGTTCCTAATACATTTGATAAGGTGTGGGGAGGATGGACTAACAATTTGTCTATCTGAATAGATGATTCTATTTTCTCACCTCTAGAATTAACAGTTTGCCCAATGTGTAGTGTTGTGGAATAGTGATGTCGAGTTTTCTACTATTAATGCTTTATGTGTGGGAAAATCTATGCATTACTCATGTGTTTTGTGGGTATCTATTGCCTTATGTATGTAATACATGGGTATGGGAGACGAAAAAAATGTAATATTAGAAAAGACTGTTTTGTTTAGACGTATTCTGAAAATATTAGCATGTTAGACTGGATTTACGTTAGCCTGGAGCTGTGCTGATGGTTGTGTGCTGCTTTCTAGTGTTGTTGTTTGTTATGTGAGCCTGGAGATCAGGCTGTTGTTGTATAATCAACTTTCAGCAAAATAATAATAAAAAGAAAAAAAAGGCTAATAGGCAAGTGACTGTTAAAGCGGAGGTCCGCCGAAAAAAAAAAATTAAAAGCCAGCAGCTACAAATACTGCAGCTGCTGACTTTTAATATATGGACACTTACCTGTCCAGGGAGCCCGCGATGTCGGCAGCCGAAGCCGATCCATCCTTCGGCTCTCAGCTGCTGCCGCCGCCATCCTCTGTTAGGGAATAAGGAAGTGAAGCCGTGCGGCTTCACTTCCTGGTTCCCTACTGCGCATGCGCGAGTCATGCTGCGCGACCTCTCTGGTCCCTGCTGTGTTCTGTGTCTCCCAGAATACAGCGGGGGAGGACAGTGTAGGCGCCGGAAAATGGCGTAGGTCACCGCAAGTGCCGCGGTGATCTATGCCAGGAAGTGGGAGCAAATACCTGTATTAGACAGGTATCTGCTCCCTCCTCCCGCCTGAAAGGTGCAAAATGTGACACCGGAGGGGGGGAGGAATCCAAAAATTGGAAGTTCCATTTTTGGGTGGAACTCCACTTTAAGCAAGTAGCATGGGGGGGGGGGGGGTCTGGACCCTGTTTTGGAGGACATGAACCAAAGCAAAAAAACATTGATCCCCCCCCGTTGATGAGTATGAGGGCCTCTCCCCCATAACCCTGGCTTGGTGGTTGTGGGGGTCTGCAGGCAAGGGGATAATCAGAATCTGTAAGCCCCCTTTAACAAAAAGGGATCCCCAGGTTCCCCTCCCTCATGTTGATGAGGACAGGGGCCTCTTCTCTACAACCCTGGCATGGTGGTTGTGGGGGTCTGCAGGCAAGGGGGTAATCAGAATCTGGAAGCCCCCTTTAACAAAAAGGGATCCCCCAGGTTCCCCTCTCTCATGTTGATGAGTAAATGTCCCTCTTCCCCACAACCCTGGCTTGGTGGTTGTGGGGTCTGCAGAGAAGGGGGTATTCAGAATCTGGAAGCCCCCTTTAACAAAAAGGGATCCCCAGGTTCCCCTCCCTCATGTTGATGAGGACAGGGGCCTCTTCTCTACAACCCTGGCATGGTGGTTGTGGGGGTCTGCAGGCAAGGGGGTAATCAGAATCTGGAAGCCCCCTTTAACAAAAAGGGATCCCCAGGTCCCCCTCCCTCATGTTGATGAGGACAGGGGCCTCTTCTCTACAACCCTGGCATGGTGGTTGTGGGGGTCTGCAGGCAAGGGGGTAATCAGAATCTGGAAGCCCCCTTTAACAAAAAGGGATCCCCCAGGTTCCCCTCTCTCATGTTGATGAGTAAATGTCCCTCTTCCCCACAACCCTGGCTTGGTGGTTGTGGGGTCTGCAGAGAAGGGGGTATTCAGAATCTGGAAGCCCCCTTTAACAAAAAGGGATCCCCAGGTTCCTCTCCCTCATGTTGATGAGGGCAGGGGCCTCCTCTCTACAACCCTGTCATGTTGGTTGTGGGGGTCTGCAGGCAAGGGGGTAATCAGAATCTGGAAGCCCCCTTTAACAAAAAGGGATTCCCCAGGTTCCTTTCATGTTGATGAGGACATGTCCCTCTTCCCCACAAGCCTGGCTTGGTGGTTGTGGGGGTCTGCAGGCAAGGGGGTAAGCAGAATGTTTACCCCCCCTTCCATTTGAGTGAGTAAGGGGTACATAATACTCCTACTCATTCACACATAAAAGTGTAAAGTTTACATAAAAGCACAAAGTTTTTGACAAGTTCTTTATTAAAAAATACAGCCCAGAAAAGTCCTACGATGTACATCTATCATAAATCATGGCGTCCGGTAAAAAAAAAAAAAGATCCATGTCAATCACACTGCCCAAAAAAATAAAAAAATACCGCTGACTGACAAATATGACCAACCCCAACAACTGCTCATGCCCACTGACCACTGAAAGTAAGAGCAAGGGTCTCCCAAGTGACTTCATTGCCCAAATATGGTCATGTGACCACATTCGGACAATGATGTCTGAGTTGTCTCCATCCCTTCGGCAGGGATTCCTGGACAGTAAATGAACAGAGCCAGTTGATGTCACTGGTTGCTAAGGATGTAGGGAGTACTGGCACTTACCATTTCCTTAGCAACCATGCTGTCATAGATAGTAATGGTGGAAATACTGCTACGATCTATAACATTTGACTCCCACTAAATGGTTAAAAAGTACGGCGTGTGAACAAACTATGAGCTCATTCCTTCTCCAGAGGTTGCTGGGGTACCTTAAGCTGTGGCCGATTGATTTCCCATCTGATGGGGCCTGAATAGTGCTGAGGCCAATGCCACTTGGCAGAGCCCAGATGTATGACACCAATAATTATTTTAGCTGTCTGCATTTGGCTACCGTAGCGGGTTTTCTTACCACCGGCCACCAATGTAAGGGGTATTTTTCCCACTGACCCCATATGAACTGATTTTAGAAGGGGTTCCCTGAGACCTAAAAGTTATTTTAGGGTTTCTTTGGTGACATGGATCTACATCACTGGAGGACCTGATTGATGATAGATGTACATCGTACGACTTTTGTGGGCTGTTCTACATTTTTCCTGCCTGTTAGTAAATGGTCAAAGTAGAACAGCTCTTTGCTCATTTTGACATTATCTTTCACACCCCAGCAATAAATCTGTACCTCCAGACATGATATATGTATATATTTTTAAGGTTTTGAACATAGAGTCCTGTCAGGATGGAGGAAGTTGGTTTCACATTTGCAGATAAGAACATCAAATGAGTCCCCGATATGGGATTTATCTGACATTTCCTTATAGGTCATTTGCATAATGACACATACATTAAGGAGTGGCTGATTTGTTGTCTGTTTCATAATTAATAAAATAAATAATATGCCATAAAGAACCTGTAGTGCCCACCAAGAGTGAGACCTCCGGCACTGAGTCAAATGGTCAAATGGTTTTTTTATACACTATATTGTGTAAAAGTATTGGGACGCCTGCCTTTACACACACATGAACTCTAATGGCATCCCAGACTTAGTCCGTAGGGTTCAATATTGAGTTGGCCCACCCTTTGCAGATATAACAGATTCAACTCTTCTGGGAAGGCCGTCCACAAGGCTTAGGAGGGTGTCTATGGGAATGTTTGACCATTCTTCCAGAAGAGCATTTGTGAGGTCCGGCACTGATGCTAGACGAGAAGGCCTGGCTTGCAGTCTCTGCTCTAATTAATATAATATAGGGAGCAGGTGTGTTAAATTTGGTGTTATCGCTCTCACTCTCTCATACTGGTCACTGGAAGTTCAACATGGCACCTCATGAAAAAGAACTCTCTGAGGATCTGAAAAAAGAATTGTTGCTCTACATAAAGATGGCCTAGGCCAGTGATGGAGAACCCTGGCACCCCAGATGTTTTTGAACTACATTTCCCATGATGCTCATGCACTCTGCAGTGTAGGTGAGCATCATGGGAAATGTAATTCCAAAACATCTGGGGTGCCAAGGTTCGCCATCACTGGCCTCGGCTAAGACCCTGAAACTGAGCTGCAGCACGGTGGCCAAGACCATACAGCGGTATAACAGGACAGGTTCCCCTCAGAACAGGCCTCACCATGGTCCACCAAAGAAGTTGAGGTCACGTGCTCAGCGTCATATCCAGAGGTTGTCTTTGGGAAATAGACGTATGAGTGCTGCCAGCATTGCTGCAGAGGTTGTAGGGGTGGGGGGTCAGCCTGTCAGTGCTCAGACCATACGCCGCACACTGCATCAAATTGGTCTGCATGGCTGTCGTCCCAGAAGGAAGCCTCTTCTAAAGATGATGCACAAGAAAGCCCGCAAACAGTTTGCTGAAGACAAGCAGACTAAGGACATGGATTACTGGAACCATGTCCTGTGGTCTGATGAGACCAAGATAAACGTATTTGGTTCAGATGGTGACAAGCGTGTGTGGGGGCAACCAGGTGAGGAGTACAAAGACAAGTGTGTCTTGCCTACAGTCAAGCATGGTGGTGGGAGTGTCATGGTCTGGGGCTGCATGAGTGCTGCCGGCACTGGGGGGCTACAGATCATTGAGGGAACCATGAATGCCAACATGTACTGTGACATACTGAAGCAGAGCATGATCCCCTCCCTTCAGAGACTGGGCCGCAGGGCAGTATTCCAACATGATAACCACCCCAAACACACCTCCAAGATGACCACTGCCTTGCTAAAGAAGCTGAGGGTAAATGTGATGAACTGGCCAAGCATGTCTCCAGACCAAAACCCTATTGATCATCTGTGGGACATCCTCAAACGGAAGGTGGAGGAGCACAAGGTCTCTAACATCCACCAGCTCTGTGATGTCGTCATGGAGGAGGGGAAGAGGACTCCAGTGACAACCTGTGAAGCTCTGGTGAACTCCATGCCCAAGAGGGTTAAGGCAGTGCTGGAAAAAAATATTGGCCACACAAAATATTGACACTTTGGGCCCAATTTGGACATTTTCACTTAGGGGTGTACTGACTTTTGTTGCCAGCGGTTTAGACATTAATGGCTGTGTGTTGAGTTATTTTGAGGGGACAGCAAATTTACACTGTTATACAAGCTGTACACTCACTACTTTACATTGTAGCAAAGTGTCATTTCTTCAGTGTTGTCACATGAAAAGATAGAGGAAAAGATTTACAAAAATGTGAGGAGTGTACAGATACTGTATATGAAAGTTATTGTTACTATGTTAAAAATTCAGGTAATTTTTGCTCAAGCCAGCTTCTCTTTGTACATGTCTCAATAGACATTTTTTTACATTGGGCTTCTACACCCCATGTTTGGTGACCTAACCTGAAATGATCTTTTTTGAACCTGCCTATGTGATCTCAGTATCATTCTCCATATACTGTATACTGGTGATACTGTAAGGGTCGGTTCACACATGGGCAACACGACTTTAGCGCGACTTTGTACCGCGACTGCAACGCGGCTTCAGCGCGACTTTAGCACGACTTCAGCGCGACTTCGGCAAATTACGAGGCGACTTGAAGTCGCCTCCATGACAGGCGACTTCGCCTGTGGCCAATCACCTCTCTGGGAGGGAGGGGGGGGAGGGAGGGGTTTTCTCTGCAAAGTCGCTTGACTTTACAGAGAGATCCGACTTGCAGGCGACTTACATTGAGTTGAATGGGTACAAGTCGCCTACAAGTCGGATAGAAGTAGTACAGGAGTCTTTTCTGAAGTCGGAGCGACTTCAGTAGTGTCAATTAAGACGCTCCCATTGCCTACCATGTTAACCTAAATGCAAAGCGACTTGGGGCGACTTGGGGCGACTTGAGGGCGTACAAGTCGGATCCCAAGTCGCCCCAGTGTGAACCGACCCTTAGGCTAGTTCTACAATGGTGCACTGCAGTTTTGACACAGCGCAATTTCATGCGTTTTTAGGCACACTCCTATTGACTTCTATTAGACCAAGAATTATCATGAAAGCGCATCAAAGTCCTGTATGCTGCGTCTTTGATGCGCTTTCAGAAAACACGCGTTTTAATAGAAGTCAATGGAAATGCACCACAAACTGCATGTAAATCATGCATACAATCGCCAATACCACAGTGCACCAATCTGAAAACAGCCATAGAGACCTGCAAGTCAATTGTATGTCTGGTTCCCAGTTACTTAAATTGCACCCGGATCAAAATTGCGCCATACTTTGTCTCTCACAGAAGCACCACCTCCTGAGAACTGTGACGTGGACATCCCAAGGGATAGCTAGTGGCTGAACACTACAAGGAATTTGGAAGCGGCAGGGTGTACCACAATTAACCACTTCAGCTCTGGAAGGTTTTACCCCCTTTGTGTACATCCAGGATGCCCATACATGGATCAAAATTTGGGTGGTCCCTGCTAAACTGACCAAATTTTGATTCATGTATGGCTGGCTTAAGAAAGAGGGGAATGAAGCAGATAAGAGGAGGTTCATTTCATGGGTGAAGGTCCCCTTAAAGAGTCAAGTCAAGGCTGAATTCTTGGGATGAGGGTAAAAGTTTGGATTTAGGGGAAGGAAGGGTTAATTGTTGGCTTTTTTTTTTAAGGTTGGCGGTCAGGACGCACTTTTTAGTGTATTTTCAGCATTACGTATAAGAGGATGGTCAGAATTCCACACACAAGCTGACCCCCCCCCCCCCCCAGTGTCTTTGGATTCCATAAACAGGATCCCCAAGATTAGTCAAGTCAGTCAGTGGATGTCAATAGAACTGAAGACCATCCCCCAGAATGTGTCTTTGAATTCCATAAACAGGATCCCCGAAGTTGGTTCATCGGTGCGTGTCTCTGAGGCCCATAGATAGGACATTGCCGGGCCCCTGAAGACCATCCCCTTGTATGTGCCTTTGGATTCCATAAACAGGATAGCCAAGGTTGGTCCATCGTTGGGTGTCTGTCAAGCTCATAGATAGGAAGTTTCCGGGCCCCTGAAGACCACCTCCCCAGTATGTGTCTTTGGATCTCACAAACAGGATCCCCAAGGTTGGTCCATCGTTGTGTGTCTGTGAGGCCCATATATAGGACATTGCCAGCCCCTTGAAGATCACCCCCTAGCATGTGTCTTTGGATTCCATAAATGGGATCCCCAAGGTTGGTCCATCGTTGGGTGTCTGTGAGGCCCACAGATAGGACATTTCTGGGCCCTGAAGACCACCCCCCAAGTATGTGTCTTTGGATTCCACAAACAGGATCCCCAAGGTTGGTCCATTGGTGGGTGTATGCGAGGCCCATAGATAGGACATTGCTGGACCCTTGAAGACCACCACCCAGGATGTGTCTTTGGATTCCATAAACAGGATCCCCAAGGTTGGTCTATCGGTGGGTGTCTGTAAGGCCCATAGATAGGATGTTGCAGGGCACCTGAAGACCATCCTTTAGTATGTGTCTTTGGATTCCATAAACAGGATCCCCGAAGTTGGTTCATCGGTGCGTGTCTCTGAGGCCCATAGATAGGACATTGCCGGGCCCCTGAAGACCATCCCCTTGTATGTGCCTTTGGATTCCATAAACAGGAAAGCCAAGGTTGGTCCATCGTTGGGTGTCTGTGAAGCTCATAGATAGGAAGTTTCCGGGCCCCTGAAGACCGCCTCCCCAGTATGTGTCTTTGGATCTCACAAACAGGATCCCCAAGGTTGGTCCATCGTTGTGTGTCTGTGAGGCCCATATATAGGACATTGCCAGCCCCTTGAAGATCACCCCCTAGTATGTGTCTTTGGATTCCACAAATGGGATCCCCAAGGTTGGTCCATCGTTGGGTGTCTGTGAGGCCCACAGATAGGACATTGCTGGGCCCTGAAGACCACCCCCCAAGTATGTGTCTTTGGATTCCACAAACAGGATCCCCAAGGTTGGTCCATTGGTGGGTGTCTGCGAGGCCCATAAATAGGACATTGCTGGACCCTTGAAGACCACCCCCCCAGGATGTGTCTTTGGATTCCATAAGCAGGATCCCCAAGGCTGGTCCATCGGTGGGTACCAGTGAGGCCCATAGATAGAACATTGCTGGCCCATGAACCCCTTTCATTAGCAGTATATAATTCAGAATATAATATCAAGTAAGGAATTCCATGCGGGTGACCCCGGAGCCGTCACCTCATCCGAACCTCGGCACTGCGGTGGATTTATACAACACCTGAGACGCTTTTAATGAAATAATCCTCCCCTAATACCAACGCACAGGAGGTGGCCCTCTGAGGGAGACACAGCGAGGCAAGTAAAAAATCACATATATTTCAGCTGTTCAGGTCATTGTTATGGTCTGCAAATCATAAAAAGATACAGAAATCACACTTTTCATTTATTAACCACTCGAAGACCAGGCCTATTCTGACTCTTTTTATTTACAAGTAAAAAATTCTATTTCTTTGCTAAATATTACTTTGAACCCCCAAACATTATATATTTTTTTAGGAGAGGCCCTAGAGAATAAAATTATGGCTGTTGCAATTATTTTATGCCACACGGTATTTCTGCAGCAGTTTTTCAAACGCAATTTAATGAATATTAATGCAAAAAAACACAATATATAACCCAACTTTTGGGTAAATTATAAAAAATTATGTTGCGCCGAGTAAATAGATACCTACAAAATTGTCCATAAAGATCGATCGGGGGATCATTCCCTCTAGGTCCACAGCCTTTAACATTAGACGTTTGTTTCTCAACCTCCAGCTACCTGTCGGCAATCCAGGCCAGAGAGCAATTCTATCATTAGACGCAGCTAAGGCCTTTGACGGTGTCGAGTGGCCTTACCTGTGGGAGGTGCTGAGACGCTTTGGACTGGGAGACACCTTTATTGCCTGGGTGAGCCTGTATATGCGGCCCCTACAGCTAGGTTACGCGTAAATGGAGATCTTTCGAACCCTTTTCCCCCTCTTTAGGGGCACGAGACAGGGGTGCCCATTGTCACCCCTGTTATTTGCATTAGCCCTTGAGCCGTTGGCGGCTACCATAAGGTTATCCCCGACTGATTTAACAGAGTATCAGGCATTGAAAAGATCTCCCTTTACGCAGACGATACCCTTCTCTATGTGGGGAACGCGGGAAAATCCCTCACCAACGCAATGGCGGTGATTCAACACTTCGGCTCCTTGCTGGGATTCTCCATCCATTGGAACAAATCGGTTCTTCTGCCTTTAGATGATCCACTGATTACCTTACCGATTGATGAGGAGGTCCCTCAAAGTTGTCCCCTCTTTTAAATACTTGGGGGGTACAGGTTTCTGCGAACCCGCTGACTTATTTAGGAGAAAACTTACTACCATTATTCAAAAGATTCCAAATGACCTGTAGCACTTGGTGTAAATTACCACTGACGGTAATAGGAAGGATAAACCTAAAATGGTCTGGGGGCCCCCAACTGTTATACGTTATTCACAATTACCCTCAGTGGATACCCCGTAGATGGTTCATGCGGGTAGATACCATGTTTAGATCTCTGATATGGAAAAAACAGGTGGCTAGGATCAGCCTTTCCACACTGCAATACGGCAAAGATCGGGGGAGAAGCAGCAGTACCTAACCCTAGGCTTTATTTCTATGCCTCTCAACTACAACACCTGAGTGGTCTCGGATCACCTGGTGAGTCTGACCCGATTGACGGCCCACTGCGGACTGGAAGGCATACCATCTCCGTTTTAGCGGGTTTGAAAGTGGGGCCTATCTCACCTGCCACAAACGGCGCCTACTGTTATTCTCCTAAAAAAAAAACTCTGGACCACTGTCAAAAATAGCTTGAGGGTGTCCCGGGATTTCTTGAGGAAACCCCGCTATGGTGCAACCCTAATCTTGCGGAAATAGGCAAACTGGAAATAAGAAACTTGGTTGGCATTTGTAATATTTCCCAACTATATAACCAAAATGTATTGAAATCCTTCATGGATCTCCAAATAGAATTTTAATTTACCCAGGCACCAATTCTACAAATACAGTGGAACCTTGGATTGCGAGTAACGCGGTTAATGAGCGTTTCGCAATACGAGCACTGTATTTCTAAAAATCCTAACTCGGTTTGCGAGTGTTGTCTCGCAAAACTAGCAGGATTCGGGCCAAAAGCGGTGTGCAGTACCGCTTTTGGCCTGAGGTGGGGGGCGCTGGAGCCGAACAGTGACGATCGTTGGCGTTCGGAAATGCACGGAAGGGCCCGAGGACAGTTCGGCTGACCTCGGCAAACCTCGGAAAGGCTCGTGAACGGAGTCTTTCCGAGGTTTGCCGAGGTCAGCCGAAGTGCGCTCGGGCCTTTTCGGACATTTCCGAGGCTCTCCGGCGCCCCCCCCCGCGCCTTTGGCCGCATGCGGTATTGCATCCCGTTTAAGTCAATGCGGAACAAATTATTTTCGTTTCCATTGACTTCAATGGGTAAACTCGCTTTAATTTGCGAGTACTTTGGATTACGAGCATTCTCCTGGAACGGATTATACTCGTAATCTGAGGTTCCACTGTACCTCCAACTGAGGCATGCTCTCCAGGCCCAGGGCCATGTATCTACACTAATGCCGCGTACACACGGTTGGACCTTTTGCTGGATGCAAGCTTGTTGTCGTAAAGTCCGACCGCGTGTATGTTCCATCGAAGATTTGCTGTCGGACTTTCGGCCTACAAATGTTTGAGAGCAGGTTCTGAAATTTTCCGCCAACAAAACTTTGTTGTCGGAAAGTCCGATCGTGTGTACACAAAAGTTCACGCATGCTCGGAATCAAGCAGAAGGAGCCGGCTATTGAACTTCCCTTTTCTCGGTTCGTCGTACGTCTTGTACGTCACCGCGCTCCCACGCTCGGAATTGTTGGCCAACATTTGTGTGTGACCTTGTGTGTATGCAAGACAAGTTTGAGCCAACAACCTTCGCACAAAAAATCCATGGTTTTGTTGGCGGAAAGTCTGATCGCGTGTATGGGGCATAATACTTTCTAGTCATTCCCTGATTAGGGACATTTTCTATGGACAGGAGAAAAAGGGCCTTATATCTCGTATCTATTCAAGCTTATTAGCATCCACTCAGGACCCTGCAGCCCTACCGTGTAGAAGGGGCTGGACAGAGGACCTAGGGGAGATAACTGACGAAACGTGGGAATTATATTTGCAATCTGGGCCACTCACATCAGTCTCACAATTGTATAGGCTCATCACATTTACTCTTGTTACATAGGGCTTACCGTACATCCATCCAATTGCATCGCTGGGGAAGGAAAGATGGAAAGATTCTCCCCTGTGCCCCAAATGCAGTAGGGAGGAAGGGATCCCTAATCCATTTAATCTGGCGCTGTCCCAAAAGACATCGATACTGGGCTGAAATAACCAAAACTATCTCCACGGTCTACCAGGTTAGGGTCCCGCTGGACCCCATGGTTTGTGCCTTAGGAGCTGTTGATGAAGAAATATATCCCTCGCCCCGCCAATATAGCTGTGATCAGATTGTTATATCTAGCTAGAAAGTTATTGGCCGGATTCTGGCTCTCCCCACACACACTCCCACCAAAAAAACAATGGGTGGAACGGGTTACTTACATCAGGGAGCACCTAACATATCAGCATAGACATGCCACTCGCAAATTTTACTTCATATGGCAGGCCTGGTTGGAAACTCCAATGGGCTAGCACCCCCCGCAACTGGTTTTACATCGGCTGCTACGGGTATAAACAAAAAAAAAGGGTCAGGTGTAAAGCTGACTCGAACCCTTTGAAAGAGCATAACCAATTCCGAACCGCCCGCCGTCGTTATACGTCGGCTGTTTGAAGAGGAATATCATTGTTATGGCAGCAGCTAGCTACCATAAACCCCGTATCCTCTTCTTCAGTGAGAGGTCCGGTCTGAGATAAAAGTGGTCTCTGCGGCGGATTCGCCGCGAGATCACTTTTATCGGCGGGCTGGAGATGGCCCCCCCTCCTGTTGCGCTCTGGTGCCGTCCGCCGCTTCCTAGAGCCGTCGGCAGCGGCAGAGGTAATCGAATCCTTCTTGTGGCCTGACGTGGAGACGAGTAAGGGGAAGATGCCCCCACCCGTCTCCATATCATTGCAGGACGGAAGCGACGTCAAAACGTCACTTCTGCCCATAGAACTTAAAGGGCCAATTTTTTTTTTTTTTAAATGACATTTTTTTTTTTTTATTATTGCATTTTAGTGTAAATATGAGATGTGAGGTCTTTTTGACCCCCAGATCTCATATATAAGAGGTCCTGTCATGCCTTTTTTCTATTACAAGGGATGTTTACAAAAAAAAAAGGTAAAATAAATAAGAAAAAACCCAGACGAGCTCGCGTGAGTCGCGCTCGCATATGAAAACGGTGTTCGAACCACACATGTGAGGTATCGCCGCGATCGGTAGAGCGAAAGCAATAATTCTAGCCCTAGACCTCCTCTGTAACTTAAAACATGCAACCTGTAGAATTTTTTAAACGTCGCCTATGGAGATTTTTAAAGGTAAAAGTTTGTCGCCATTCCACGAGCGGGCACAATTTTGAAGCGTGACATGTTGGGTATCAATGTACTCGGCGTAACATTATCTTTCACAATATAAAAAAAAAATTGGGCTAACTTTACTGTTGTCTTATTTTTTAATTCAAAAAAGTGTATTTTTTCCAAACAAAAAAAAGTGCGCTTGTAAGACCGCTGCGCAAATACGGTGTGACAGAAAGTATTGCAACGACCGCCATTTTATTCTCTAGGGTGTGAAAAAAAAAACGTATAATGTTTGGGGGTTCTAAATAATTTTCTAGCTAAAAAAAACTGTTTTTAACTTGTAAACAACAAATCTCAGAAAGAGGCTCGGTCCTTAAGTGGATAAGGATGGAGTCCGCTGCTGTTTTACCTTATCAGGTAAATCTAACCTCTACACATACTTTATGATGGTAGAGGGGAAAATCCCACAAGAGCGGGTAGATTATGAGCTCTTCTGTTTACTGTTTGGCCCGTTGGCCCCACCCCCCCGGTTGTGCTGTGTGGGGTGGGAGGGTATAACCTTTGCCCACTTGACACATTCATTTTCTTTCCTTTTAAGGATATGACATTGTACTTTATGCTTTGTCGTGGTTTCATTTTATTGCCTTATATTCCGCATATTCTTTGGATATGAGATAGATTTACCTTTTCTTATTTTTCTTTTTCTATGCAACATGTAATGTACCTCAAATGATACAATAAAACTTTTTTTGATTTAAAAAAAAAAAAAAATAGATACCTAATACGTCACGCTTTAAAATTGCGGCCCGCTCGTGGAATGGCGACAAACTGGGGTAATTAAAATAATCTCCATTTACACATTTTTACAGGTTACCAGTTTAGCGTTACAGAGAGGGGCTAGCGCTAGAATTATTGCTCTCGCTCTAACGTTTGTGGCGACGTCACTTCACAAGGGGAATACTTTGAATGCCACAACAGCCGCTAGTGTATAGGTAAGCAAACGTTTTTATTCTCTCAGCCCTTTCCAGGAATTTAATTGTCACCCCTTGTATGCCTCAAATATGGACTTTGTATGCTCGGGGCATACTGTATGTATGCCTACAGCCCTGTACACGAGTACCGATCGGAAGAGCATACAGCTGCCGAGCAGGAGCGTACCTCCAAGGGTTGCGGGGGTCGCAATTGCGACCCGGCCCCATGCTGCGGGTGGCATGTTCGGCCACCCTGTATGCCTGGATAGGAGGGGTGGTGGGGGCCGCTGCATATAAAGGAACTGATCTCTCTGTTTTCCTCCTGGAGCCGCTGAATGCCGGCGTGAGGGAGAGGAGGAGAAGTGGGCATTCAGCAACTGCAGGAGAGGAGATGGAGAGATTAAACCCTCTATAGGCATCTGCCCCCCCCCCCCCCCCCCCGCCGTTCCTCCTATCCAGCTTCTTTCTGCTGCCCCCTTGTGTGCTCTCCAGCCCCCCTTTGCTCTTTCCCGCCCCCCCCCCCCCCCATCCCCAGCAGCTCTGCCTTGTTCCCCCCCTCCCCTCTCCTGCTGAGGTGGGGGAGGGTCAGGATGGAGAGCAGGGAAGGAGCTGGTAAATATGTAATTTGCCAGCCCCTTCCTTTTCTGAATGAAGAGTCAGTGATCCATACCGATCACTGACTCTGTTCATTCATAACTGAAGCATACATAGCTCCCAACTGTCCCGGATTTGGAGGGACTGTCCCTGATTTGGAACAATGTCCCTCTGTCAGCCTCTAACATGCCCATGATTTCAGCCTCTAACATCATAGCTCCCAACTGTCCCTGATTTCGAGGGACTGTCCCTGATTTCGAGGGACTGTCCCTGATTTGGAGCAATGTCCCTCTGTCAGCCTCTAACATGCCCATGATTTCAGCCTCTAACATCATAGCTCCCAACTGTCCCTGATTTCGAGGGACTGTCCCTGATTTGGAGCAATGTCCCTCTGTCCCTCTTTCCTCCTCATTTGTCCCTCATTCTGGTCTGATCTATATAATTGTATATAAAATGCACTTTTTATCTTTCAAAAAGTGTTTCCCAGTTCTAAACCTTTCATCCGATTTCTAAATGGCTGCATTTGTAAATTTCAAAAGCCAATATAAAAGCAATAGTAGTGGCAAAAAAAAAAATACTTGTGGGTTTAACTCATCATATTTTTTTTGTATAATTCTTATTTAAGGGGGCGTGGCAGGGGGGTGTGTGTGCTAGGTCTACGATATAGGCGTGCGCAAGGGGTGTGCCAGGTGTGCCTGGGCACACCCTTATCACTACATGCGATGCTGATTTCCCCTACTTCCTGAGCTTCCCCCTCATGCTGGCAACCCCACCCCCCACCCCTGCAGTGCTGCTGGCATCCCTCCTCTCCCACCGGCTGCTGCAGGGGATGTTTCAAAATGGAGAGCGAGGGAAGGAGCTACTAAATATGTCATTTACTGGCCCCTTCCTTTTCTAAATGAACACAGTGAACACACTCACTCACTGTGTTCATTCATAACTGAAGCATAGTAAACTGTTTACTATGCATCAGTTCGTGAAGGAACAGGGAGCACTTCCCGTTCATTCACTGTCCAGTGCAGCTGAGGCTGCAGAGAAAGGCATGTGTCTTTGAGCTTTGGGGGGGGGGGGGGGGGCACACCCTAATGCAATAGGCTGCGCACACCTATGGTCTACATACCTTTTGCGCATAGGTGTCCCTCATTTCCATCTCAAAAAGTTGGGAGGTATGAGCATAGTAAACTGTGTTTACTATGCTTCAGTTTGTGAATGAATAGGAAGCCTCTGTACAGAGCTGTTCCTATCCATTCATTCTATGCAGCTGAGGCTGGAGAGATGGAGATTGAGGGCGGTGTCCTCGTCTCCTTTCTCTGTCATAAAGGGGAAACTTTAGAAGTCTGTTTAGACCCCTAATATCTCACCAAAGCCCCCCGATGGGGCTCCTAAAAAAATAATAATAATATTTACAAAAATAATATTGTAAAAAAATAAATTGGTAAAAAATAAATATATAAAAATAAATAACTACTGACACCAGTGGCAAAACTACTCGGGTCACAAAGGTCACACTTGTGACCGGGCCCTGGCATTCCACCACCAGGCCAATCAGCCAATCAGCTTCTAACGTCAGCTGGTTCAATGAAGTTTTGACAGTAAAACCTGGAAGCGGATTTTTTTATGCAGAGCTGCACCAGATTCTGCCCCTTTCCAGTTTTAGCAAATCCGGCTATACAATGCAGCACGTGCGCACAACGCAACGAGCGACCGCAAGTTACCTTAGCGCACGTGAATGGGCCCTGAATGTCTATAAATAGGGCCCCGTCCCTCCTGCCCGATGTAGCCCCGGGGCTTGGGGAAAATGTCTGTGTACGTCACACGTGCTCAGGACCCGGACCAGGAGAGATGACAAGGTGCGCCCGTGCCGCGTTGCTGGGTGTGTCGCACGTTGGTCACATACAAGGTGTAAACACCACTTGTTTGCTGAGAGGGACTGACGTCACCGGCTGTCACCCCGGGGCCATTCCAGGGATTCCTGCTGAGGAGGTGACACACCGAGTACACAGACTCAGGCACGCCACACGTTCACTTCCTGATTGGACGAATGATTTCCACTAAATTGAATTTGTTACAAAATTACCGATGTGCTGAAATTGTAGCAATTTCACTGTGAAATCTGCTTAGTGTGGGAAAAAAAACAAAAAAAACATTTGTTTGCCAATTGTTTTAACCACTTGCCTACCGGGCATTTTCACCCCCTTCCTGCCCCAGGCCAATCTTCACCTTTCAGCGCTCTCACACTTTGAATGACAATTGCGCGGTCATGCTACACTGTACACATATGACATTTTAATCATTTTTTTCACACAAATAGAGCTTTCTTTTGGTGGTATATAACCTCTTAAGGACCGGGCCTATTTTTCAAAACTTTGTGTTTACAAGTTAACCCCTTCCCACCCAGGCCAATTCTGACATTTCTCTCCTACGTGTAAAAATCATCATTTGTTTGCCTAGAAAATTACACAGAACCCCCAAACATTATATATGTGTTTTTTTTAGCAAAGACCCTAGAGAATACAATGGCAGTTGTTGCAACTTTTTTTATCTCGCACGGTATTTGCGCAGCAATTTTTCGAACGCGTTTCTTTTGTGAAAGAAACAGTTTTGTGCTTTAAAAAAAACAAAAAACAAAACGGTAAAGTTAGCCCAATGTTTTTGTATAACATGAAAGATGAAGTTACACCGAGTAAATAGATACCTAACATGTCACGCTTCAAAATTGCACGCGCTCGTGGAATGGCGCCAAATTTCGGTACTTAAAAATCCCCATAGGCGACGCTTGAAATTTTTTTACTGGTTACAGGTTTTGAGTTACAGAGGAGGTCTAGGGACAAAATGATTGCTCTCGCTCCAAAGTTCGCGTCGATACCTGACATGTGTGGTTGGAACACCGTTTTCATATGTGGGCGGAACTTACGTATGCGTTCGGTCGCTTCTGCGTGTGAGCACATGGGGACAGGGGCGCTTTAATATTTTTTTTTTTTTTTTTAATTGTTAATTATACTTTCTTTTTATTTATTTTTTTGAAAAAAAAAACATTTTTGATCACTTTTATTCCTATTTCATTCCTATAAGGGATGCAAACATCACCTATAAAGGGGACAGGTCCTCTTTACAGTGAGATATGGGGGTCAATAAGACCCGACATCTCACCTCTAGGCTGGGAAGCCTGAAATAAAAAAAAAAAAATAAATAAAAAATAAAATAAAATAAATAAACCGAGCTGAAGCGGCGCCCAGCCGAAGCGGCGCCGTTTTTTTTAATGCAGAGGCCGGGCGTGACGTCATGACATCGCGCCCGGCCTCCGACTATCATAGAGACTCCGGCGACCATCTGGTCCACCAGAAATCTCTATGATCAACAGCCCGGGCCGGCGGATCCTCTGTCCGACTCACCGATCGTAATGGTGAGTCGGTAGAAGCGGCGGGAGCGGGGGGGACGTCCCCTCTCGCCTCCCGTAAGGACGATCAAGCAGCAGAACAGCCGCTATGATCATTCTTATGGTGTAGGGAATCGCTGGCTGCAAACGGAAATATCTGAATGATGTCTGTAGCTACACCCGTGATTCAGATATCCCCGCTCAAAGTCCGTCACGTCATATGACGGCGGGCAGAGTGAAGAGGTTAAAATCATTTTTTTTTTGCTAGAAAATTACTTAGAACCCCCAAACATTATATATTTTTTTTTCAGACACTCTAGAGAATAAAATGGCGGCCGCTGCAATACTTTACTGTCAAACCGTATTTGCGCAACGGTCTTCCAAGCGCAATTTGTTGGGAAAAAAATACACTTTTTTTAATTAAAAAAATAGGACAACGGTAAAGTTAGCCCAATTTTTTTTTTAGATTGCGAAAGATAATGTTACGCCGAATAAATTGATACCCAACATGTCACGCTTCAAAGTTGCGCCCGCTCGTGGAATGGCGACAAACTTTGAGCCTTGAAAATCTCCATAGGCGACGTTAAAACATTTCTACAGGTTACCAGTTTTGAGATACAGAGGAGGTCTAGGGCTAGAATTATTGCTCTCGCTCTAACGATTGCGGCCATACCTCACATGTGTCTTTTGAACACCGTTTTCATACGCGGGGCGCGACTTCCGTATGCGTTCGCTGCTGCGCTTGAGCTTGGCGGGACGGGACACTTAAAAAAAAAAAAATTTTATTTTTTTATTTTTATACTGTCCTTTTATAAAAAAAAATGTTTGGTCACTTTTATTCCTATTACAAGAGATGTAAACTTCCCTGACAGGACCTCTTTTATGTAAGATCTGGGGGGTCAAAAAGACCTCAGATCTCATATTTACACTAAAATGCAATAAAAAAATATATAAATGTCTTTAAAAAAAAAAAAAAATTTCCCCTTGAAAACCATTGGGCGGAAGCGACGTTTGACGTCGCTTCCGTCATCCAATGTTATAGAGCCGAGCGGGGGCCATCTTTCCCTCACTTGGCTCCATGTCTCAGAGGGGAGAGGACCCGATTGGCTCCGCTCCGGTAAGAGGCGGAGACGTCTGGAGCGCGGCGGGAGGGGCGGGCCCTCTCCCGCCCCCCCGATAAAAGTGATGTTGCGGCGAATCCGCAGCAGAAACCACTTTTATCAGAAAGAGGACCACCCTCCATTTAGGAATATACCAGGGTTATGGCAGCTATAAACAGCCGCCGTATAATGACGGCGGGCGGTCCGCAAGTTGTTTTTAATCACCGCTGGGTTTTTTGGTTTTTGCAAAACAAATAAAAAAAGACCGAAAATGTTGAAAAAAAAAAAAGGTTTTCTTAGTTTCTGTCAGAAAATGTTGTAAATAACTATTTTTTCTCCTTTCTCCGATGGGCACTGGAGGAGCGGGCGGCCACTGTGTCCTTAACAACCGACGAGTCATCCGTTGTCAGCGGCTTTCCCCACATAAAATGATGTGAGGTCCCTCCCCAAAATCCATACCAGACCCGAAGGCCCTGGCATGGATTGGGGAGAGAGGGGACCCCATGCCATTTTTTCCTTGACGCCGGCGGCTGCCAGCTCCTTAACAACAATGACTGTTACTGGTCGTTAAGGACGCCAGCGGCTGCCAGCTCCTTAACAACAATGACAGTTACTGGTCGTTAAGGACGCCGGCGGCTGCCAGCTCCTTAACAACAATGAAAGTTACTGGTCGTTAAGGACGCCGGCCGCTGCTAGCTCCTTAACAACAATGACAGTTACTGGTCGTTAAGGACGCCGGCGGCTGCCAGCTCCTTAACAACAATGACAGTTACTGGTCGTTAAGGACGCCGGCCGCTGCTAGCTCCTTAACAACAATGACAGTTACTGGTCGTTAAGGACGCCGGCGGCTGCCAGCTCCTTAACAACAATGACAGTTACTGGTCGTTAAGGACGTGGGCGGCTGCCGGCTCCTTAACAACCAGTTCAAATCATACACATTCCTTAAATACCGCATGCCTGGACCACTACTTAAAGCGGAACTTCAGTCATTTTTTCATCTTCATCTCATCATCACCATCTAATAAATATTTTGCTCTTGTTGTTGTTCTTTTACCTTTGGATAGTAAAACATTTTTTTTTCTGCCAGTAAATCCCTTATACATCCCACTTCCTGTTTCCTATCTGGTCATTAGCCTAGGCTTTAATTCATCATGCACAGCTCTCTCTCTCTCTCGTGAGAGTTTGCCAGGAAGAGAGGGGGGGTGGGTCATAAAAGGGCCAATGAGAGCTGCAGAGCTGGAGGTGTGCCTCTGTGTGTCTGTGTAAATCCAGGAAGTGAACAGGCAACAGCTTCAGCTGCCCACAGTTAAAATGGCTGCAGCCAGACTCAGCGGAGGGAGATTTCTGCAGCATATTTGGCAAGTACGGAATCACAGTATATATAAAATAATATGCGAATTGGTTGGAGGGAAGCTTCAGAATGGCAAAGATGTTTTTATTATGTGAGCAGACTGCAGTTCCTCTTTAATTACCGAATGCATTCAATTATTTCCTTCACTGAATGACTGGGCTACCTTAATGCAGCACATGTTATCCTGCAAAGTAATGTGCATGCATTAATGCACCAGAGCAGCAGAGTGTTAGAGTTGGTTTACTTCAGATAGCAGCCACAGCCTGAGCAGAAAGCCTGTCCCCTGCCAGCATGTTACAGAAAAGGACCTTGCTCTCTGTGTGGAAGAAGTAGGGGGGGGGAGGGGGCTGGACCCCTTGCAGAGAGACCACTGCTTACCCACAGAGTGCAAGTCAGAGAACTGCAATGCACAAGTGTAAATAGGCCTCATAGGTGTTTGCAGCCTATTGCATTAGAAGGCTGAATGTAGGCTTTGGTGAAATATCAGGGGTCTACACAGATATCTCACCTTTTGAGACAGAGAAAGGGACTGAGGACAGAGACCCCCCAGTCCCTTTCTTTACAGCCTCAGCTGCACTGGAAGTGAATGAATGGGAAGTACTCTGTGCTGAGCGGCTTCCTGTTCATTCACAAACTGAAACATAGTAAACACAGTTTACTATGCTTCAGTTATGAGTGAACACAGTGAGTGATCAGTACCGATCACTTACTGTGTTCATTCAGAAAAGGAAGGAGCATTTACCGTCCCCTTCTCCCACTCTCCGTCCTGAAACGATCCCTCGCAGCAGCCGGTGGGAGAGGAGGTAAGCCGGCAGCGCTGGCAGGGGGGCCTGGACAGCTAGGGGAATCTGCTCCGCATGGGCAGATTAGGGTGTGCCCAGGCATACCCAGCACACCCTGTGCACACATCTATGATAGGCCTTGTTTTTTTACAAAGGATTATGCAATTTTTTGGGGCCACTGAGGGTTCCATCCACGGTCACTGATGGGGGTCATGCGTAGCCCTGAAATGTCACTGCCAGACCAATCAGCTGCGGCTGGGACATTTCCCACCGTGCAGCTGCACATACATAAAGGGATGGTGATGCCTGTGACATCATTGGCCTAATATGACCATATTAGGTCATCGACATTGACCTAACATGGACATGCGACCACCATGTGACCATATTAGGTCACGATGTCACAAGAATCCTTCGCCCGTTGACGGCTTCCTTCGGGGTTCAGCAGAACATGAGGTCAAACCAAACTCAAGCTTGTTCCTATTGAGAAGATTTTCCTTTGCTTCCTGTCTCAGAGATGCAACAGGAAGTGAGAGGAAATCTCCCCAGCTGGCACGGGACCAAGTGTTCCCATTGGAAGATTTTGGATTTCCCATCACCTTGACAAACAGAGAAGGTGAATCTCCGCAGCGAGGACACAATCACCAATAAAAAAAAAAAAACCTGGCAGAGGGTCCAACCCTTTCCCTGCTCCATCCAGAACAGAGACACAGAACCTTATTATTTGTATGTGGAAGGTACAGAATACTCAGAGTACTCTGGGTAATACTCTGGGTATCCCTTTCCTTTCCCGCTTGAGTTATGCAGAGTGGTCGTACGGGGCCTTTGAGACACATCGGGATTTCGATTTCGGGACACTTTTTCTAGTTAGCTTAGTAGTCCGTTTCTTCACATGGAAAGTCATGGTGTCAGGTCTCCATCGGAAAAAAAAGTCCTTCCTGTCGAGGTGGTGGTGGACGACATTCTGGGTGAGGTTGAGAAGATTCGGTGTCTTGAGAAGGACAGGTGGCGGCCGGGGGGCCTGGACAAAGGCGTGGAGGAATGTCAGGTCTCCATAGCTGCTGTTTGTCAGTCTCTGGGTGTGCGGCTTTCTTTCTGTCCTTTCACATCCCCTAGATTTTTATATAAGATTGTATTTTTGGAAAAAAGGCCGCATGCATGGGTTACATGTGTAGGGGGTGAGGGGGTGTTAGGTGGAGGTTATGGCTTTGTTTAGGTTGCTATATTTAGTTTTCTTCATGTTTTTGCTAAGCTATTTTTGTTTATATATATTTTTTATTTATTTAGTATTTATGTAAAATATGTTTTCTATTATGTTTGCAAGATTTTTAATAAACAAAAATGTACAGAATACTGAGAAGAGCGGAATGGGCCACCAATGACCAACGTCCACGAAAATCAGGCATTCCTCCTTTGTAATCGGGACGCTCGGCGGTGGAATGGCGATGGCGGTTGATCTGTTTGTAGAAGCATCTGGAAGTGGTTTGATGGCCCGGCTCAATCTTCTCCCCACCTCCCTGGCTGTACTCAGATTTTTTGGGCTCCCCCCGTTTGTCTCTTCTCAGAAGTCTCTTTGATGTTATAAATAAACCTGTTTTCGTTTTACCTGCAGGATGCCGCGCACACCCTCCTTTCATCTACCCCGAGAGTCACCACGGAAGATCAGCTTCCTCCGCACAGCGACGGGCTGACGGAAACAATGTAACATGTTCAGCGTGTAGAAGAAAGTCAGAGGGATTGTTTTCCATTGTAGACATTTCTGAAGGTGGGCGGAGCTGAGAGCTCTGGAAAAAGTTATTTACACAGCGGAGTTACCGGTATGAACAAATGGAATCCCCACGCCGAAAGACCTCGGTCTATACATTGTATACATTTTATTGTGTCAGTAAAAGTCTGTATGTCACAAAGTTTATTCTGGGGGCGGGGAAATTCCTTAGAGTGACTCTTAACAATATCCTTCTTATCCAAAAATCAATGGTCCTGTCATCTATTTTTCATGAAATGTTTTTGTACTGTGTTTTCTGCCTCCTTGTAATGTCCCTTATGAGTTCCCAGATCTTCCCTTTTCCTCCTCACTTCCATTTGTTTGGTACAAGCCATGCAAAATAGTTGCAGTTTTGTGCACCCTACACATCCCATAGTCCATAGCCCATACTCCATAGTCCATACTCCATAGTCTATAGTCCATAGTCCATACTCCATAGTCCATACTCCATAGTCCATAGTCCATACTCCATAGTCTATACTCCATAGTCCATACTTCATAGTCCATACTCCATAGTCCATACTCCATAGTCCATACTCCATAGTCCATACTCCATAGTCTATACTCCATAGTCTATAGTCCATAGTCCATACTCCATAGTCCATACTCCATAGTCTATACTCCATAGTCCATACTCCATAGTCCATACTCCATAGTCTATACTCCATAGTCTATACTCCATAGTCTATACTCCGTAGTCTATACTCCATAGTCCATACTCCATAGTCCATACTCCATAGTCTATACTCCATAGTCTATACTCCATAGTCTATACTCCGTAGTCTATACTCCATAGTCCATACTCCATAGTCCATACTCCATAGTCTATACTCCATAGTCTATAGTCCATAGTCCATACTCCATAGTCCATACTCCATAGTCTATACTCCATAGTCCATACTCCATAGTCCATACTTCATAGTCCATACTCCATAGTCCATACTCCATAGTCTATACTCCATAGTCTATAGTCCATAGTCCATACTCCATAGTCCATACTCCATAGTCTATACTCCATAGTCCATACTCCATAGTCCATACTCCATAGTCCATACTCCATAGTCCATACTCCATAGTCTATACTCCATAGTCTATACTCCATAGTCTATACTCCGTAGTCTATACTCCATAGTCCATACTCCATAGTCCATACTCCATAGTCTATACTCCATAGTCTATACTCCATAGTCCACACTCCATAGTCCATACTTCATAGTCTATACTCCATAGTCTATACTCCATAGTCCATACTTCATAGTCTATACTCCATAGTTCATACTCCATAGTCTATACTCCATAGTCCACACTCCATAGTCCATACTTCATAGTCTAACCTCCATAGTCCATACTCCATAGTCTATACTCCATAGTCCATACTTCATAGTCTAACCTCCATAGTCCATACTCCATAGTCTATACTCCATAGTCCATACTCCATAGTTTATGTTCCATACGCCATAGTCTATTCTCCATAGTCTATTGTCTATACTACATATTCCATACTCTATATTCCATAGTCTATGCTCCATAGTCCACACTCCATAGTCTATACTCCATAGTCTATTGTCTATACTCTATTGTCTATTGTCTATACTCCATAGTCCATACGCCATAGCCTATACTCAATAGTCTATACTCCATAGTCTATTGTCCATACTCCATAGTCTATTGTCTATACTCCATAGTCTATACTCCATAGTCTATACTCCGTAGTCTATACTCCATAGTCCATACTCCATAGTCTATACTCCATAGTCCACACTCCATAGTCCATACTTCATAGTCTATACTCCATAGTCTATACTCCATAGTCCATACTTCATAGTCTATACTCCATAGTTCATACTCCATAGTCTATACTCCATAGTCCACACTCCATAGTCCATACTTCATAGTCTAACCTCCATAGTCCATACTCCATAGTCTATACTCCATAGTCCATACTTCATAGTCTAACCTCCATAGTCCATATTCCATAGTCTATACTCCATAGTCTATACTCCATAGTCTATTGTCCATACTCCATAGTCTATTGTCTATACTCCATAGTCTATACTCCATAGTCCATAGTCCATACTCCAAAGTCTATACTCCATAGTCCATACTCCATAGTCTATTGTTTATAATCCATAGTCTATACTCCATAGTCTATAGTCCATACTCTATAGTCTATACTCTGTTGTCTATACTCCGTGGTCCACACTCCATAGTCCACACTCCATAGTCCATACTGCATAGTCTCTTCTGTATTTTCTATAATCCATAGTCCATACTCCAAAGTCTATACTCTATTGTCTATAATCCATAGTCTATACTCTAAGTCCATACTCCATAGCCCATGCTCCATAGTATATACTCTATTGTCTGTTGTCTATAATCCATAGTCCATACTCCATAGTCTATATTCTATTGTCTATAATCCATAGTCCATACTCCATAGTCTATACTCCATAGTCCATACTCCAAAATCTGTACTCTATAGTCTATACTCTATATAATCTATAGTCCATACTCCATAGTCTATACCCATAGTCTATACTCCATAGTCCATAATCCATAGTCCATAGTCCATATTCTGCTGTCCATAATCTATTGTCCATACATCATAGTCCATACTTCATGCTCCATGGTCTATACTTTATTGTCCAAAGTCCATACTCTATTATCCATGCTCCATAGTCCATACTTCATATTCCATAGTCCACACTCCATTGTCCATACTCCATACTCTATGGTCCATACTTCATAGTCTTTACTCTATTGTCCATACTGCATAGTCTATACTTCATTGTCCATAGTCCATACTCCATAGTCCATAGTTCATAATTCATAGTCTATAATCCATAATCCACAGTCCATACTCTGTAGACCATTCTCTATAATTCGTACTCCTGCATTCCATAGTCCACACTCCATAGTCCATAATCCATAGTCCATAGTTCCTGCTTTATAGTCCACACTCTATTTTTCCATACTCCATAGTCCATAGTTTATGCTTCATAGTCCATACTCCATAGTCCATACTCCATAATACATTCTCCTTATTCCATAGCCAATACTCACAGGTAATTCATTCTTCATAGTCCACACAAAGTCAGTGGTACTTGAGGAAGGGGTCCTCAGTGGCCCCAAAACATCACCTATTCCTCTGTGACAATAAACGCCCCTATTCTTTGTTCTAAATGGTATTCTGGTGACACTCTGCATTTTGGGTGTTGGGGAATATGCATGAGCTTGGGTTCGGTCTGAGCCTTTATTTTGGCCGAACCCTAAAGAAGGCTTTCGCCCTACAACTGCATGTATGGGTGGGAATGCTTGTGACATCATTGATCTAATATGACCATATGAGGTCACTGACATTGACCTAACAATCCCGTCATATTGCTAAATGTGAACTCTGCTGGTCCGGACATTGACCCAACCTGCCTCAAGCATGCTTGCCCATTGACAGCTTCCTTCAGGGTTCAAACCAAACCCTATAGCTTAATCCCCATTCACTGTATATTGTCTACATTTATTTCCTATCATCCAAAGCAACAATCACCACAACATCATTCATTTATGTGTTTTTTTAATGCATTTTCAAACATATATAATGATTTTAGGAGGTCTTACACACAGATGTCAGAAACGCCATGTTTATGTCTACCTCCGATATGGAACTCCCATTGAATTAATCCATATGTACCCTGAGACCCCCAGCCAGTGTTGGAGATTTTTCCAATAAGCCTGGCACCTACCTATACATTTGGAGGGGTTGTCACCGTGTATCAACCTTTTGGGAAATAGTTTTTTTTCTGTATACAAAACAATGTGCATCTCAAGTGTTGGGGACTTCCCCCAAGTATCTCTCTTGTCAGTGGTACCCAGGTCCCTCCCTAAAGTCAAGAAGGACATCTTGGAACATTGGAGTTGATTTAGGCTCCATTCACACTTGGGAGACTTGGGAGTCATGCAGCTTTGGACACATGAAAAGTCATTCCCCATGTTTTCCAATGATAAACATTTATATACTCGCTCATCCATGTCTTTATGGACCTTGATTTTTGCACTGGTCCAAATCATTTGTTGGAGGGGGGATTATGATGTGGGGTTGTTTTTCAGGGATTAAGGAAAAAGGGTGCACTAAAATAGCCATGTCCAAAATATTCTGGAGACAAAAAAAGGGGTAGTACTAAGTATTACCAAAAGGGCGGACTTTATAGGCTAAGGAAACAATGGAGAGGAAGAATAGTATAAACAAGTTTTTTAGAATTTAACATAACATAGAATGAAAAAAAGAGATAAAAACCGTAGCATATATGCATCTGTGTTTATGTGCAGTGAGCCCTTGTACGTCTACGCGTTTCGCCGTTAAGCTTCTTCAGGACACGGCCAAGGTTCAAACACGAAACAGATAAGAGAACATATTTCTCTATCTGAAATGAGATACAATGCCATTAAAAATACAACTAATACAAAGACAAATTTGTTTAAAAAGAACCATGTGTTGAGCACTTGTAGATATCAAAAACAAATACGAACAACAGACAGGTACCTTAGTTTGGATTACACTATCAAATATACCCAGAATCAGATGGACGGTGATGGGCGGTACCTGTCTGTTATTCGTCCTTGTTTTTGATATCTACAAGTGCTCAACACATAGAAATATGTTCCCTTATCTGTTTCGTGTTTGAACCTTGGCCGTGTCCTGAAGAAGCCTAATGGCAAAACGCGTAGACATACAAGGGATCACTGCACATAAACACAGATGCACATATGCTACGTTTTTTATCTCTTTTGATCATTCTATGTTATGTTAAATTCTAATAAACTTGTTTATACTATTCTTCCTCTCCATTGTTTTCTTAGCCTATAAAGTCCACCCTTTTGGTAATACTTAGTACTACCCCTTTTTTTGTCTCCAGTTGTTTTTCAGGGGTTGGGTTTGGCCCCTTATTTCCAGTGAAGCGAACTCTTAAGGCGTTAGCATAGCAAGACATTTTGGACAATTTCATGCTCCCAACTTTGTGGGAACAGTTTGGGGATGGCCCCTTCCTATTCCAACATGACTCATAGTTTCCAAAATTGTAAAAAAATGTATAGGGATGCTTTTTTTCAATGGGCGGGTTCTTATTATAATTAGGGGCGGGGCATGTGTTTTAAGGTGTGGTGTCGAGGGGGGAGAAAAATGCAGCGCGCGCAGCTGCGAAGAAAATGGGCGTGGTTTCAATGGAATAGTAGGCATGGCTTAAAGGGGGTGTGGTCCGAGTCTGAGATGAATGAGGGATGGAGGGAGAAAGAAAGAAATAGGAAGGGAGGGAAGGAGAGAGAAGGAATGAAAGAAAGAGGGATGGAGGGACAGCAGGCCCAGATTCTACACCACAATAGAAATATGTGTATTCCATAAAGTTTAACAATTAGCAGATAAAGATACTCCAAACACCTGGTGTTAGCGCTTCAATTATCCCAACACCATGGTTGTTATGGTGTGTGGATGTTTGCAGCCCATTATTATTATTATTACATTGTAATATAAAATGAAATCATTCAACTCACCATAATGTAGAATCAGTGGGAGCCCTGAGTGTGTCCCCTGCCACCAGATGCCATCAGGTGTCCCCAGTGGAGTCCCTCCTTCCATCAGGAATTCCCAGTAGAGTCCCTCCTTCCATCAGGCATTCCCAGCAGAGTCCCTCCTTCCATCAGGTGCCCCCCAGTGGAGTCTCTCCTTACATCAGGCATTCCCAGCATAGTGCCTCCTTACATCAGGTATCCCCAGAGGAGTGCCTCCTTACATCAGGTGTCTCCAGCAGAGTGCTTCCTTACATCAGGCATTCCCAGTAGAGTCCCTCCTTCCATCAGGCATTCCCAGCAGAGTCCTTCCTTACATCAGGTGTCCCCAGCGGAGTGCCTCCTTACATCAGGTGTCCCCGGTGCAGTCCCTCCTTGCATCAGGTGTCCCCAGCAGAGTGCCTCCTTACATCAGGTGTCCCCAGTACAGTACCTCTTACATCAGGTGTCCCCAGCAGAGTGCTTCTTACATCAGGTGTCCCCAGAGGAGTGCCTCTTACATGAGGTGCCCCCTGCAGTCAGTGTCCCCAGAGGAGTGCCTCTTACATCAGGTGTCCGCAGCGGAGTGCCTCCTACAGATCGGTGTGTTCTGTCACAAGCTCCAACCTACTCCACGGCCGAGACGGAGGGTTGGCTGCAGCTCCATGTGTCTCCTCTCATTCCTCGTGTTCAGTAGAGAGGGGAGGGGCTGATCTGTGCAGCTAGCCCTGGTTTCAGTGTGCAGGAGAATTGTGAAGAGAGAAGCCAATTCATTGGCTGCACAGATCGAGCCCCCTCCCCTCTCCACTGAACACAAGGGGAAAGAGATCTCGCAGCGTCACCAGCGGCCATTTTGTTGGAGCCAGAACTGCTGCAGAGCCAAAAACATTCCCGATTTCCCTTGACAAAGACAAAATCCCGAATCGGGATGGCTTCCGGGACGGGTCTCTGGGATGGGTCCCAAAATTGGTATTGTTTCGGGAAAATCGGGACTGTTGGCAACTATGCATGACTACACACTAGTGCACAAAGCAAGGTCCATAAAGACATGGATGAGCGAGTTTGGGGTGGAGGAACTTGACTGTCCTGACCTCAACCCGATAGAGCACCTTTGGGATGAATTAGAGCGGAGACTGCGAGCCAGGCCTTCTAGTCCAACATCAGTGCCTGACCTCACAAATGCGCTTCTGGAAAAATGGACAAACATTCCCATAGACACACTCCTAAACCTTGTGGACAGCCTTCCCAGAAGAGTTGAAGCTGTTATAGCTGCAAAGGGTGGGCCAACTCAACATTGAACCCTACGGACTAAGACTGGGATGCCGTTAAAGGTCATGTGTGTGTAAAGGCAGGCGTCCCAATACTTTTGGCAATATAGTGTATGTCTGGCACACTACTCCACCTAAAAGCGCCAAGTTTTTAGGCATTCAGACGTTTTGTGGTTTTATTTTACTGCTCTAAATTTAGCCCCATGTTTTTCTTTTACAAAAGGTTTATTGACAGGCTTGATATTACACAGCCGCAACAATCGGCGTACACGAATATAATAATTACATATCAAATAGGATAATATACGAGGCAGCCTTATATAAAGAAATAAGCTGGATACATTGATACAACAAAGTAAAACTTGAAAACTGTATGGCAGCCCGTCGTTTTCCTATACAAGATGTGCAAGCTTGCAAAAACAAAAATCTGTGTTGCTGGCCACCCCTCCCCCCAGCCTTCTTCCTGTTTATATTCCCTATTATATTACAATGTGACTATTATTGCTTTAATTGGTAAATGCTAGAATTAAAATATTTAAATTAAAAATGTGGCGTTTAAATTCTTAGCTTTTTTTAATTTTGGATGTGAAGGTAACTCTATGATATGCAATGCGCCCATGCACTCATATGCTGCAAATTCAGATCTGTAAATGAAATGTCTCAAGATCTACACTCCCCGACCACTTTATGAGGTCCACCTTGCTAGTAGCGGATTGGACTCCCTTTATTAAGTCCACCTTGCTAGTAGTGGGTTGGACCCCCTTTATTAGGTCCCCCTTGCTAGTAGCGGATTGGACTCCCTTTATTAGGTCCACCTTGCTAGTACGGGGTTGGACCCCCTTTTTTAGGTCCCCCTTGCTAGTAGCGGGTTGGACCCCCTTTATTAGGTCCACCTTGCTAGTAGCGGGTTGGACTCCCTTTATTAAGTCCACCTTGCTAGTAGTGGGTTGGACCCCCTTTATTAGGTCCCCCTTGCTAGTAGCGGATTGGACTCCCTTTATTAGGTCCACCTTGCTAGTACGGGGTTGGACCCCCTTTTTTAGGTCCCCCTTGCTAGTAGCGGGTTGGACCCCCTTTATTAGGTCCACCTTGCTAGTAGCGGGTTGGACTCCCTTTATTAAGTCCACCTTGCTAGTAGCGGGTTGGAACCCCTTCATTAGGTCCACCTTGCTAGTACGGGGTTGGACCCCCTTTTTTAGGTCCCCCTTTATTAGGTCCACCTTGCTAGTAGCAGGTTGGACCCCCTTTATTAGGTCCACCTTGCTAATACTGGGTTGGACCCCCTTTATTAGGTCCCCCTTGCTAGTAGCGGATTGGACCCCCTTTATTAGGTCCACTTTGCTATTAGCGTGTTGAACTCCCTTTATTAGGTCCTCCTTGCTAGTACCGGGTTGGACCCCCTTTATTAGGTCCCCCCTTGCTAGTAGCGGGTTGGACCCCCTTTATTAGGTCCCCCTTGCTAGTAGCGGGTTGGACCCCCTTTATTAGGTCCACCTTGCTAGTAGCGGATTGGACTCCCTTTATTAAGTCCACCTTGCTAGTAGTGGGTTGGACCCCCTTTATTAGGTCCCCCTTGCTAGTAGCGGATTGGACTCCCTTTATTAGGTCCACCTTGCTAGTACGGGGTTGGACCCCCTTTTTTAGGTCCCCCTTGCTAGTAGCGGGTTGGACCCCCTTTATTAGGTCCACCTTGCTAGTAGCGGGTTGGACTCCCTTTATTAAGTCCACCTTGCTAGTAACGGGTTGGAACCCCTTCATTAGGTCCACCTTGCTAGTACGGGGTTGGACCCCCTTTTTTAGGTCCCCCTTTATTAGGTCCACCTTGCTAGTAGCAGGTTGGACCCCCTTTATTAGGTCCCCCTTGCTAGTAGCGGATTGGACCCCCTTTATTAGGTCCACTTTGCTATTAGCGTGTTGAACTCCCTTTATTAGGTCCTCCTTGCTAGTACCGGGTTGGACCCCCTTTATTAGGTCCCCCCTTGCTAGTAGTGGGTTGGACCCCCTTTATTAGATCCACCTTGCTAGTAGCGGATTGGACTCCCTTTATTAGGTCCACCTTGCTAGTACGGGGTTGGACCCCCTTTTTTAGGTCCCCCTTTATTAGGTCCACCTTGCTAGTAGCGGGTTGGACCCCCTTTATTAGGTCCACCTTGCTAATACTGGGTTGGACCCCCTTTATTAGGTCCCCCTTGCTAATACTGGGTTGGACCCCCTTTATTAGGTCCCCCTTGCTAGTAGCGGATTGGACCCCCTTTATTAGGTCCACCTTGCTAATACTGGGTTGGACCCCCTTTATTAGGTCCCCCTTGCTAGTAGCGGATTGGACCCCCTTTATTAGGTCCACCTTGCTAGTATCGGGTTGGACCCCCTTTATTAGGTCCCCCTTGCTAGTAGCGGATTGGACCCCCTTTATTAGGTCCACCTTGCTAGTAGCGGGTTGAACTCCCTTTTATTAAGTCCACCTTGCTAGTAGCGGGTTGGAGCCCCTTTATTAGGTCCACCTTGCTAGTAGCGGGTTGGACCCCCTTTATTAGGTCCCCCTTGCTAGTACTGGGTTGGACCCCCTTTATTAGGTCCCCCTTGCTAGTAGCAGATTGGACCCCTTTATTAGGTCCCCCTTGCTAGTAGCGGGTTGGACCCCCTTTATTAGGTCCTCCTTGCTAGTAGCAGATTGGACCCCTTTATTAGGTCCCCCTTGCTAGTAGCAGATTGGACCCCTTTATTAGGTCCCCCTTGCTAGTAGCGGGTTGGACCCCCTTTATTAGGTCCTCCTTGCTAGTACCGGGTTGGACCCCCTTTATTAGGTCCACCTTGCTAGTAGCGGGTTGGACCCCCTTTATTAGGTCCACCTTGCTAGTAGCGGGTTGGACCCCCTTTATTAGGTCCCCCTTGCTAGTAGCGGATTGGACTCCCTTTATTAGGTCCACCTTGCTAGTACGGGGTTGGACCCCCTTTTTTAGGTCCCCCTTTATTAGGTCCACCTTGCTAATACTGGGTTGGACCCCCTTTATTAGGTCCACCTTGCTAGTAGCGGGTTGGACCCCCTTTTTTAGGTCCCCCTTGCTAGTAGCGGATTGGACTCCCTTTATTAGGTCCACCTTGCTAGTACGGGGTTGGACCCCCTTTTTTAGGTCCCCCTTGCTAGTAGCGGGTTGGACCCCCTTCATTAGGTCCACCTTGCTAGTACGGGGTTGGACCCCCTTTTTTAGGTCCCCCTTTATTAGGTCCACCTTGCTAATACTGGGTTGGACCCCCTTTATTAGGTCCCCCTTGCTAGTAGCGGATTGGACCCCCTTTATTAGGTCCACTTTGCTATTAGCGTGTTGAACTCCCTTTATTAGGTCCTCCTTGCTAGTACCGGGTTGGACCCCCTTTATTAGGTCCCCCTTGCTAGTAGCGGATTGGACCCCCTTTATTATTTCCACCTTGCTAGTATCGGGTTGGACCCCCTTTTTTAGGTCCCCCTTTATTAGGTCCACCTTGCTAGTACCGGGTTGAACTCCCTTTATTAGGTCCTCCTTGCTAGTACCAGGTTGGACCCCCTTTATTAGGTCCCCCTTGCTAGTCCCGGGATGGACCCCCTTTATTAGGTCCCCCTTGCTAGTAGCGGGTTGAACTCCCTTTATTAGGTCCCCCTTGCTAGTACTGGGTTGGACCCCCTTTATTAGGTCCCCGTTGCTAGTAGCAGATTGGACCCCTTTATTAGGTCCCCCTTGCTAGTACCGGGTTGGACCCCCTTTATTAGGTCCACCTTGCTAGTAGCGGGTGATTTGTGATTTTTTTGTCCCCTAAGCTTGCACTTCTTTTGAGGTCACTTCCACCCTCTCTTTTTTTGGGCTTTTCTCTGCTCTGCACTGGGTTGTGGTGCATTTTTGTGCATTTACATACATTTGTGCACCTTTCCGTGTGTTTGCAATGCAATAGTGTGAACGATGCCCACAGGATGACCTGGACTTTAGCACTGTGTATACCGGCGATTGTCAACTTATGAGCTAAAGGGGGTTTCAAGTGCAGCCCCTGACAACACCAGAGGGCCACACATAATGTCCAATATACACTATATTACCAAAAGTATTGGGACGCCTGCCTTTACACACACGTGAACTTTAATGGCCTCCCAGTCTTAGTCCGGAGGGTTCAATATTGAGTTGGCTCCGCCCTTTGCAGCTATAACAGCTTCAACTCTTCTGGGAAGGCCGTCCACAAGGTTTAGGAGTGTGTCTATGGGAATGTTTGACCATTCTTCCAGAAGAGCATTTGTGAGGTCAGGCGCTGATGTTGGATGAGAAGGCCTGTTCCCAACTTTGTGGGAACAGTTTGGGGATGGCCCCTTAATGTTCCAACATGACTGCTCACCAGTGCACCAAGCAAGGTCCATAAAGACATGGATGAGCGAGTTTGGGGTGGAGGAACTTGACTGGCCTGCACAGAGTCCTGACCTCAACCCGATAGAACACCTTCGGGATGAATTAGAGCGGAGACTGCGAGCCAGGCCTTCTCGTCCAACATCAGTGCCTGACCTCACAAATGCACTTCTGGAAGAATGGTCAAACATTCCCATAGACACCCTCCTAAACCTTGTGGACGGCCTTCCTAGAAGATTTGAAGCTGTTATAGCTGCAAAGGGCGGAGCCAAGTCAAGATTGAACCCTCCGGACTAAGACTGGGATGCCATTAAAGTTCATGTAAAGGCAGGCGTTCCAATACTTTTGGTAATATAGTGTATGTAGTTCTGGAGAGGACTGTCAGAGACTGCAGACCTAATAGAGGAAATGAGGGTCAGAGAGTGAGGACAGGATCGGGGTCAGAGTAAAGCCCCCATACACACCATTAGGTTTTCTGCAGATTTTTGTCTTCAGATGTACCAAAACCATGTAGTGCGAGGGCCGGCCTGATCGCATACACATTGAAACTCTTAAGGTTTGACCTCATATTATATGGTTTTTGGTAAATCTGAAGACAAAAATCTGCAGAAAATCTAATAGTGTGTATGGGGGTCTTAGACTTTGGGGGGGGGGGCACTTCAGTTTGGGGGGCCCCCTTATACACAGAGTTGGTTTGCATTCTCAATGGAAGTCACACGTTTTGAAAATGCATGACACGACGTCACGCAGAGGTCACCTGTGCCCACGCACGTGCATGTGTGGTTTGCTTGAGCCCCCCCAAGTTTTGTTTTTGAAAAAGGATACAATATATCAGTCCAGAGTTTTACAGATGACGGCCGGCCACATATTACTTCCCAAGATACATTTAATTAAAGAAAGTACGTTTTTTTTAATATACATCTTATATTTTATTGTTTTTTGTTTTATTATTTTATACGTAATTTTTATATGGTTTTATATATTTTTTTGTATAGAGGGGGCCCCTTCTGTCAGGGAGGCCCGGGGCAATTTCCCCTTTTGCCCCCTCTATAAATCTGGCCCTGGACGGAATACATTGTTGGCGGGGGAGGTGCTTCAGAAGACGATATGAAAAGCTGGCATGGGATCAATGCTATCACCCTCCTCACCTGCCAACCCGCCCACCGTAAATCTAGAATTTGACGTTAAATACTGTTGCTATGGCTGCCATAACCCCGCTATCATTTTTTTCTGTGGGCGATTCGGTGTCTGATAAAAGTGATCCCAGTGGCACATTCCCAGTGGCACATTTTCCGCGGGATCACTTCTAGAGGCAGGAGGAGAAATGCCCCCCAACCCCCCTCCCTCCCCTCCTGTCGCTCGTTTCCCAGCTTACTGGAGTCGTCGGTGAACCCGGAAGCGATCCGATGCGTCTGTTTCCTGGGCAGGAAGTCGATTGAGGGCAAGATGGCCCCCCCCACTGGTCTCTATGCCCTTGGAGGACCGGAGCGACCTCTGACTTCACTTCCGGTTCTCAGGCGTAAAGAATTTTTTTTTTTTTTTAAAGTTAATGTGTCAAAAAAAATATTTATTGACTGCATGTGGTGTGAACCGGCCCTTTAAACTTGCAAACAAAAGTTCCAGAAAAGGCCTGCCGAGCAAGTGGCTAAGCAATGCTCCCACTACACACTGCTGAGGTCCGAGGGCCACACATCATATACCAAAGGGCCACATGAGGCCCCTGGGGCTGCAGCTTGGGCACCAGGGGGTCTATGCAGCTGGAGTGAAGTCGCATGTGCATGTGGTTTGAACGGGCTCTTAGATAAAACAGACGGGGGAAACTAACGAGGATCGAGTTGACTTTGACCCAGTGGTTTCCTTTCTCGTACTTTATTGGAGATACATTGGAGCGAAGACGGGCGAATTGCGAAGAGCAATTATTCAAGGAGTAATAACGAAGGAAGAGGGGTGGGGGGGGGGTGTTCTCTCATTTTGTGTGCCGTAGGCGGAGTTCCTGCTGAGATCCGGGCACACGCTGCGCCTCGTTCTCATACACCTGCTGGGGTCCGGGCACGCGCTGCGCCTCGTTCTCATACACCTGGTGGGATCCGGGCATGCAATGCGCCTCGTTCTCAAACACCTGTTGGGGTCCGGGCAGCGCTGCGCCTCGTTCTCATACACCTGGTAGGAATCGGACACGCGCTGCGCCTCGTTCTCATACACCTGCTGGGATCCGGGCACGCGCTGCGCCTCGTTCTCATACACCTGCTGGGATCCGGACACGCGCTGCACCTCGTTCTCATACACCTGCTGGGATCCGGGCATGTGCTGCGCCTCGTTCTCATACACCTGCTGGGATCCGGGCAGCGATGCACCTCGTTCTCATACACCTGGTGGGATCCGGGCACGTGCTGCTCCTCGTTCTCATACACCTGCTGGGATCCGGACACGCACTGCGCCTCGTTCTCATACACCTGCTGGGATCCGGGCATGTGCTGCGCCTCGTTCTCATACACCTGCTGGGATCCGGGCACGTGCTGCCCCTCGTTCTCATACACCTGCTGGGATCCGGGCACGCGCTGCGCCTCGTTGTCATACACCTGCTGGGATCCGGGCACGGGCTGCGCCTCGTTCTCATACACCTGCTGGGATCCGGGCAGCAATGCGCCTCGTTCTCATACACCTGCTGGGATCCGGACACGCGCTGCACCTCGTTCTCATACACCTGCTGGGATCCGGGCACGTGCTGCGCCTCGTTCTCATACACCTGCTGGGATCCGGGCACGTGCTGCGCCTCGTTCTCATACACCTGCTGGGATCCGGGTACACTCTGCGCCTCGTTCTCATACACCTGCTGGGATCCGGGCACGTGCTGCGCCTCGTTCTCATACACCTGCTGGGATCCGGGCACGTGCTGCGCCTCGTTCTCATACACCTGCTGGGATCCGGGCACGTGCTGCGCCTCATTCTCATACACCTGGTGGGATCCGGGCATGCAATGCGCCTCGTTCTCAAACACCTGTTGGGGTCCGGGCAGCGCTGCGCCTCGTTCTCATACACCTGGTAGGAATCGGGCACACGCTGCGCCTCGTTCTCATACACCTGCTGGGATCCGGGCACGCGCTGCGCCTCGTTCTCATACACCTGCTGGGATCCGGACACGCGCTGCACCTCGTTCTCATACACCTGCTGGGATCCGGGCATGTGCTGCGCCTCGTTCTCATACACCTGCTGGGATCCGGGCAGCGATGCGCCTCGTTCTCATACACCTGGTGGGATCCGGGCACGTGCTGCTCCTCGTTCTCATACACCTGCTGGGATCCGGACACGCACTGCGCCTCGTTCTCATACACCTGCTGGGATCCGGGCATGTGCTGCGCCTCGTTCTCATACACCTGCTGGGATCCGGGCACGCGCTGCGCCTCGTTCTCATACACCTGCTGGGATCCGGGCACGCGCTGCGCCTCGTTGTCATACACCTGCTGGGATCCGGGCACGGGCTGCGCCTCGTTCTCATACACCTGCTGGGATCCGGGCAGCGATGCGCCTCGTTCTCATACACCTGCTGGGATCCGGACACGCGCTGCACCTCGTTCTCATACACCTGCTGGGATCCGGGCACGTGCTGCGCCTCGTTCTCATACACCTGCTGGGATCCGGGCACGTGCTGCGCCTCGTTCTCATACACCTGCTGGGATCCGGACACGCGCTGCACCTCGTTCTCATACACCTGCTGGGATCCGGGCACGTGCTGCGCCTCGTTCTCATACACCTGCTGGGATCTGGGCACGTGCTGCGCCTCGTTCTCATACACCTGCTGGGATCCGGGTACACTCTGCGCCTCGTTCTCATACACCTGCTGGGATCCGGGCACGTGCTGCGCCTCGTTCTCATACACCTGCTGGGATCCGGGCACGTGCTGCGCCTCGTTCTCATACACCTGCTGGGATCCGGGCACGTGCTGCGCCTCGTTCTCATACACCTGGTGGGATCCGGGCATGCAATGTGCCTCGTTCTCAAACACCTGTTGGGGTCCGGGCAGCGCTGCGCCTCGTTCTCATACACCTGGTAGGAATCGGGCACACGCTGCGCCTCGTTCTCATACACCTGCTGGGATCCGGGCATGCGCTGCGCCTCGTTCTCATACACCTGCTGGGATCCGGACACGCGCTGCACCTCGTTCTCATACACCTGCTGGGATCCGGGCATGTGCTGCGCCTCGTTCTCATACACCTGCTGGGATCCGGGCAGCGATGCGCCTCGTTCTCATACACCTGGTGGGATCCGGGCACGTGCTGCTCCTCGTTCTCATACACCTGCTGGGATCCGGACACGCACTGCGCCTCGTTCTCATACACCTGCTGGGATCCGGGCATGTGCTGCGCCTCGTTCTCATACACCTGCTGGGATCCGGGCACGCGCTGCGCCTCGTTCTCATACACCTGCTGGGATCCGGGCACGCGCTGCGCCTCGTTGTCATACACCTGCTGGGATGCGGGCACGGGCTGCGCCTCGTTCTCATACACCTGCTGGGATCCGGGCAGCGATGCGCCTCGTTCTCATACACCTGCTGGGATCCGGACACGCGCTGCACCTCGTTCTCATACACCTGCTGGGATCCGGGTACACTCTGCGCCTCGTTCTCATACACCTGCTGGGATCCGGGCACGTGCTGCGCCTCGTTCTCATACACCTGCTGGGATCCGGGCACGTGCTGCGCCTCATTCTCATACACCTGCTGGAATCCGGGCACATGCTGCGCCTCGTTCTCATACACCTGGTGGGATCCGGGCATGCAATGCGCCTCGTTCTCAAACACCTGTTGGGGTCCGGGCAGCGCTGCGCCTCGTTCTCATACACCTGGTAGGAATCGGGCACACGCTGCGCCTCGTTCTCATACACCTGCTGGGATCCGGGCACGCGGTGCGCCTCGTTCTCATACACCTGCTGGGATCCGGACACGCGCTGCACCTCGTTCTCATACACCTGCTGGGATCCGGGCATGTGCTGCGCCTCGTTCTCATACACCTGCTGGGATCCGGGCAGCGATGCGCCTCGTTCTCATACACCTGGTGGGATCCGGGCACGTGCTGCTCCTCGTTCTCATACACCTGCTGGGATCCGGACACGCACTGCGCCTCGTTCTCATACACCTGCTGGGATCCGGGCATGTGCTGCGCCTCGTTCTCATACACCTGCTGGGATCCGGGCAGCGATGCGCCTCGTTCTCATACACCTGCTGGGATCCGGACACGCGCTGCACCTCGTTCTCATACACCTGCTGGGATCCGGGCACGTGCTGCGCCTCGTTCTCATACACCTGCTGGGATCCGGGCACGTGCTGCGCCTCGTTCTCATACACCTGCTGGGATCCGGGTACACTCTGCGCCTCGTTCTCATACACCTGCTGGGATCCGGGCAGCGATGCGCCTCGTTCTCATACACCTGCTGGGATCCGGACACGCGCTGCACCTCGTTCTCATACACCTGCTGGGATCCGGGCACGTGCTGCGCCTCGTTCTCATACACCTGCTGGGATCCGGGCACGTGCTGCGCCTCATTCTCATACACCTGCTGGAATCCGGGCACATGCTGCGCCTCGTTCTCATACACCTGGTGGGATCCGGGCATGCAATGCGCCTCGTTCTCAAACACCTGTTGGGGTCCGGGCAGCGCTGCGCCTCGTTCTCATACACCTGGTAGGAATCGGGCACACGCTGCGCCTCGTTCTCATACACCTGCTGGGATCCGGGCACGCGGTGCGCCTCATTCTCATACACCTGCTGGGATCCGGACACGCGCTGCACCTCGTTCTCATACACCTGCTGGGATCCGGGCATGTGCTGCGCCTCGTTCTCATACACCTGCTGGGATCCGGGCAGCGATGCGCCTCGTTCTCATACACCTGGTGGGATCCGGGCACGTGCTGCTCCTCGTTCTCATACACCTGCTGGGATCCGGACACGCACTGCGCCTCGTTCTCATACACCTGCTGGGATCCGGGCATGTGCTGCGCCTCGTTCTCATACACCTGCTGGGATCCGGGCACGCGCTGCGCCTCGTTCTCATACACCTGCTGGGATCCGGGCACGCGCTGCGCCTCGTTGTCATACACCTGCTGGGATCCGGGCACGGGCTGCGCCTCGTTCTCATACACCTGCTGGGATCCGGGCAGCGATGCGCCTCGTTCTCATACACCTGCTGGGATCCGGACACGCGCTGCACCTCGTTCTCATACACCTGCTGGGATCCGGGCACGTGCTGCGCCTCGTTCTCATACACCTGCTGGGATCCGGGCACGTGCTGCGCCTCGTTCTCATACACCTGCTGGGATCCGGGTACACTCTGCGCCTCGTTCTCATACACCTGCTGGGATCCGGGCACGTGCTGCGCCTCGTTCTCATACACCTGCTGGGATCCGGGCACGTGCTGCGCCTCGTTCTCATACACCTGCTGGGATCCGGGCACGTGCTGCGCCTCATTCTCATACACCTGCTGGGATCCGGGTACACTCTGCGCCTCGTTCTCATACACCTGCTGGGATCCGGGCACGTGCTGCACCTCGTTCTCATACACCTGCTGGGATCCGGGCACGTGCTGCGCCTCGTTCTCATACACCTGCTGGGATCCGGACATGCGCTGCTCCTCATTCTCATGCACCTCCTGGGATCCGGACATGTGCTGTGCCTCATTCTCATACACCTGCTGGGATCTGGGCATGTGCTGCGCCTCATTCTCATACACCTGCTGTAATCCAGGCACGCGCTGCGCCTCGTTCTCATACACCTGCTGGGATCCGGGCACGCGCTGCGCCTCGTTCTCTTACACCTGCTGTAATCCAGGCACGTGCTGCGCCTCGTTCTCATACACCTGCTGGGATCCAGGTACGCGCTGTGCCTCGTTCTCATACACCTGCTGGGATCCGGCATGCGCTGCGCCTCATTCTCATACACCTGCTGGGATCCGGGCACACGCTGCACCTCGTTCTCATACACCTGCTGGGATCCGGGCACGTGCTGTGCCTCGTTCTCATACACCTGCTGGGATCTGGGCATGTGCTGCGCCTCGTTCTCATACACCTGCTGGGATCCGGGCACGCACTGCGCCTCGTTCTCATACACCTGCTGGGATCTGGGCATGTGCTGCGCCTCATTCTCATACACCTGCTGGGATCCGGGCACGCACTGCGCCTCGTTCTCATACACCTACTGGGATCTGGGCATGTGCTGCGCCTCATTCTCATACACCTGCTGGGATCCGGGCAAGCGCTGTGCCTCGTTCTCAAACACCTGCTAGGATCCGGGCACGTGCTGCGCCTCGTTCTCATACACCTGCTGGGATCCAGGTACGCGCTGTGCCTCGTTCTCATACACCTGCTGGGATCCGGGCATGCGCTGCGCCTCATTCTCATACACCTGCTGGGATCCGGGCACACATTGTGCCTCATTCTCATACACCTGCTAGGATCCGGGCACACGCTGCACCTCGTTCTCATACACCTGCTGGGATCCGGGCACGCGCTGCGCCTCGTTCTCATACACCTGCTGGGATCCGGGCACGCACTGCGCCTCGTTCTCATACACCTGCTGGCATCCGGGCACGTGTTGTTCCTCGTTCTCATACACCTGCTGGGATCCAGGTACGCGCTGTGCCTCGTTGTCATACACCTGCTGGGATCCGGGCACGCGCTGCGCCTCATTCTCATACACCTGCTGGGATCCAGGTACGCGCTGTGCCTCGTTGTCATACACCTGCTGGGATCCGGGCACGCACTGCGCCTCGTTCTCATACACCTGCTGGCATCCGGGCACGTGTTGTTCCTCGTTCTCATACACCTGCTGGGATCCAGGTACGCGCTGTGCCTCGTTGTCATACACCTGCTGGGATCCGGGCACGCGCTGCGCCTCATTCTCATACACCTGCTGGGATCCAGGTACGCGCTGTGCCTCGTTGTCATACACCTGCTGGGATCCGGGCACGCGCTGTGCCTCATTCTCATACACCTGCTGGGATCCGGGCACGTGCTGTGCCTCGTTTTCATACACCTGCTGGGATCCGGGCACGCGCTGTGCCTCGTTCTCATACACCTGCTGGGATCCGGGCACGCGCTGTGCCTCGTTCTCATACACCTGCTAGGATCCGGGCACGTGCTGTGCCTCATTCTCATACACCTGCTAGGATCCGGGCACGTGCTGTGCCTCGTTCTCATACACCTGCTGGGATCCGGGCACGTGCTGCGCCTCGTTCTCATACACCTGCTGGGATCCAGGTACGCGCTGTGCCTCGTTCTCATACACCTGCTGGGATCCGGGCACGCGATGCGCCTCGTTCTCATACACCTGCTGGGATCCCGGCACGCGATGCGCCTCGTTCTCATACACCTGCTGGGATCCGGGCACACATTGTGCCTCATTCTCATACACCTGCTGGCATCCGGGCACGTGTTGTTCCTCGTTCTCATACACCTGCTGGGATCCGGGCACACATCGTGCCTCATTCTCATACACCTGCTGGCATCCGGGCACGCGCTGCGCCTCGTTCTCATACACCTGCTGGGATCCGGGCACATGCTGCGCCTCGTTCTCATACACCTGCTGGGATCCGGACACGCGCTGCACCTCGTTCTCATACACCTGCTGGGATCCGGACACGCGCTGCACCTCGTTCTCATACACCTGCTGGGATCCGGACACGCGCTGCACCTCGTTCTCATACACCTGTTGGGACACGGGCACGCACTGCGCCTCGTTCTCATACACCTGCTGGCATCCGGGCACGTGTTGTTCCTCGTTCTCATACACCTGCTTGCTTCGAGGGGAAAAAACTAATTCTTACTCTCATCTGTAAATTTGCATTTTGTGTTGTGAAACTCCAGACTTTGCCCATCCACTGCACAATAAACAGTCATAAAAGCAGGTCCGGAGATTTCCGCACACTAACCGGTTCTCATATCGATTTCCTCCCTACCTGGAAGAGAGAAGACGTACGAGAAGCGAGAAGGAGCCGCTCTCACAAATGTCATCTGTATATCGGGGGAGGGGGGGATTTTTTTTATGTGGTCACAATGTGTGAGTGTGATTTAGTGTGCGATACCACAAATCTTCCTGTGCCAGAGGGAGGTGACAAGGGCGCACAATACGGAGGACAAACGTGACTTTAACCCCCTTTATGACCAGGCCATTTTTCGCGATACGGCACTGCGTTGCTTTAACTGACAATTGCGCAGTCGTGCTTTCTTTTGGTGGTATTTGATCACCTCTGCGGTTTTTATTTTCTGCACTATAAACAAAAAATGAACGACAATTTTGAAAAAAAAAAACAATATTTTTTACTTTTTGCTATAATAAATATCCCCCCCAAAAATGGAAAAAAAAACGAATTTCTTCATCAGTTTAGGCCGATATGTATTCTGCTACATAATTTTAGTAAAAAAAATCACAATAAGCGTTTATTGATTGGTTTGCGCAAAAGTTTTAGCGTCTACAAACTATGGGATATATTTATGGCATTTTTATTATTATTTTTTCTTTTACTATTCATGGCGGTGATCTGCGATTTTTAGCAGGACTGCAACATTGCGGCGGAAAGATAGCACACTTTTGACACTTTTTTGGGACCATTGACATTTATACAGCGATCAGGGCTAAAAATAGCCACTGATTACTGTATAAATGTCACTGGCAGGGAAGGGGTTAACACTAGGGGGCAAATAGGGGTTAATTGTTCCCTGAGAGGTGTTTCTAACTGTGAAGGGAGGGGACTGACCTGTGGAGGAGAGAGAGATCGCTGTTCCTGATCACTAGGAACAGAAGATCTCTCTCTTCTCACCTGTCAGAACGTGGATCTGTCTGTTTACATTGACAGATCCCCGTTCCGACTCTCCTTCCCGCGATCGCGGGTGGCCAGCAGACATCACGGCCGCGTGCATCGGGTCCCCCCGCCGTGCAGCAGGCGCGCACGCCTGCTATGGCTCTTAAGGGAGCCGAAGTACAGCTACAGCGATTCACGGGAAAGACCAGTCCTGCTGCTGTATAATGACGGCAGCTGGTTGGGAAGCGGTTAGATAGTTACATAGTAGGTGAGGTTGAAAAAAGACACAAGTCCATCAAGTCCAACCTATGTGTGTGATTATGTGTCAGTATTACATTGTATATCCCTGTATGTTGCAGTTTTTCAGGTGCTTATCTAATAGTTTCTTGAAATTATCGATGCCCCCCTCTGAGACCACCACCTGTGGAAGGGAATTCCACATCCTTGCCACTCTTACAGTAAAGAACCCTCTACGTAGTTTAAGGTTAAACCTCTTTTCTTCTAATTTTAATGAGTGGCCACGTGTCTTGTTAAACTCCCTTCCGCGAAAAAGTTTTATCCCTATTGTGGGGTCACCAGTACAGTATTTGTAAATTGAAATCATATCCCCTCTCAAGCGTCTCTTCTCCAGAGAGAATAAGTTCAGAGCTCACAACCTTTCCTCATAACTAATATCCTCCAGACCCTTTATTAGCTTTGTTGCCCTTCTTTGTACTCGCTCCATTTCCAGTACATCCTTCCTGAGGACTGGTGCCCAGAACTGGACAGCATACTCCAGGTGCGGCCGGACCAGAGTCTTGTAGAGCGGGAGAATTATCGTTTTATCTCTGGAGTTGATCCCCTTTTTAATGCCAATATTCTGTTTGCTTTGTTAGCAGCAGCTTGGCATTGCATGTCATTGCTGAGCCTATCATCTACTAGGACCCCCAGGTCCTTTTCCATCCTAGATTCCCCCAGAGGTTCTCCCCCCAGTCTATAGATTGCATTCTTATTTTTGCCACCCAAATGCATTATTTTACATTTTTCTACATTGAACCTCATTTGCCATGTAGTCGCCCACCCCATTCATTTGTTCAGGTCTTTTTGCAAGGTTTCCACATCCTGCGGAGAAGTTATTGCCCTGCTTAGCTTAGTATCGTCTGTAAATACAGAGATTGAACTGTTTATCCCATCCTCCGGGTCGTTTATGAACAAATTAAATAGGATTGGTCCCAGCACAGAACCCTGGGGGACCCCACTACCCACCCCTGACCATTCTGAGTACTCCTCATTTATCACCACCCTCTGAACTCGCCCTTGTAGCCAGTTTTCAATCCATGTACTCACCCTATGGTCCATGCCAACGCACCTTATTTTGTACAGTAAACGTTTATGGGGAACTGTGTCAAATGCTTTTGCAAAATCCAGATACACCACGTCTACGGGCCTTGCTTTATCTAGATGGCAACTCACCTCCTCATAGAAGGTTAATAGATTGGTTTGGCAAGAACGATTCTTCATGAATCCATGCTGATTACTGCTAATGATATCATTCTCATGATTACAATTATCATTCATCCTTCCTTCAATGACATGAAGTTTGCCAGTACCGTATGTTGAAAAACAGCCCCGCCCCCACCATGATGTTCCCACCTCCAAACCTCACTGTTGGTATGGGGGATGTTTTTGGGGTGATGTGCCATGTGACCTCCAAACATGGGGTGTATTATGGCATCCAAAGAGTTCCATTATGGTCTCCTCTGACCAGACTATATTCTCCCCGTATTTCACAGGCTTGTCTAAATGTTGTGCAGCAAACTTTAACCGAGCTTCACCAAGCTTTTTCTTCAGCATTGGAGTGTTGGGTGGTGAGCGTGCATACAGGACATGGCGGGTGAGTGCATTACTTATTGCGTGCCTGCTAATTCCAGGTCTTTCTGAAGCTCTCCACAAGTGGTCCTTGGCTCTTGGACAACTCTTCTGATAATTCTTTTCACTCCTCTGTCCGAAATTTTGCGAGGAGCACTTGGTCGTGGCCGGTTTATAATGAAATTATGTTTTTTCCACTTCTGGATTATGGCCCCAACAGTGCTCACTGGAACATTCAGAAGTTTAAAAATCCTTCTCTAACCAATGCCATCAGTATGTTTTGTAACAATAAGGTTGCAAAGGTCTTGAGAGAGCTCTTTGCTTTTGCCCATCATAAGATGTTTCTTGTGTGACACCTTGGTAATGAGACACCTTTTTATAGGCCATCAGTTGAGACTGAACCGGCTGATATTAATTTGCACTGACAAGGGGCAGGATTGCTTTCTATTTACTGCTGGTGTCTTGGCTTTCCATGCCTTTTTGCCCCTCCCTTTGTTCATGTGTCCAATACGTTTTCCCTGTGTCATTCCATTTTATCACCCATAACTTGTATGTATGGGCAGGGCCATCTTTAATATTGATTGGACCTTGGGCAAAAATTTTCTTGCCCCCCTCCCCCCCCATGGAATTTTGCTCTCCACCTGCTCTGAGACATACAACAAATAGCAACTGGACTCAAAATCTGTTTACTGGTTTACTGTATCAGATCAGGCAGCGATTGGTTGCCAGAGGTTACAGTATATCATTACTGCCTACTGATTGGTTGCTAGAGGTTACAGCACACATTATGACTCACTGATTAGTTGCTAGAGGTTATAGCACATGATTTCTGCTTGTTGATTGGTTGCTAGAGATTACTGTACAGTAATACTGCTCACTGATTGGTTGCTAGAGGTTGCAGCACATCATCTCCTCACTTCCTACACACCATGGGCTGGGGTGGTGAGGGGACCCATCAATAGACAGAAAACTCCAAAGGAATCCTAGAATCAGTGGCCGTGCTGGGGGGAGGGGAGGGTGTGTTCAATGGCACTGCTGATTTTTTTTTACCAACTACCAATATAAAGAGGAGTTTTAACACTGGCCACCAATGTAATAGGGATTTACACTGACCACTAATGTAATAGAAGCATTCACAGTAACCACCAATGTAATAGGGATTTACACTGACCACTAAGGTAATAGAAGCATTCACAGTAACCACCAATGTAAGGAGGGATTTACACTGACCACCAATGTAAGGGGGGCATTCACACTGGCCACTAGTGTGAATGAAAGGATTCTACACCAAGCCCCAATGTAATGAGAAGATTTACACTGACCACCAATGTAAGGGGGGCATTTACACTGGCCACTAGTGTGAATGAAAGGATTCTACACCAAGCCCCAATGTAATGAGAAGATTTACACTGACCACCAATGTAACTGAGACATTTAGCCTGCGATCACACTTGTGTGTGTTGGGAACACATGCAAAATCGCTTTCCTGACACCACAGAAATGTGCTTCCCTTTAGCAGATACACAGCAGTCCCTCTGCACCCCCAAACCTCCCCCATCCTCTCTGCTCCAACCCTCCCCCCCTTTAACTCTACCTGCCTCCTCTGCTCATCTTTGCACCCACCTTCCTTACCTCCATACATCCCCTCCTTGCTCACCTGTGTACCCCAAACTGTAATTTCTTCTCTGCCTATCTTTGTACACCCCACACTACCCTCCCCCCACCACCAATTTGCTTACCTTTGCAGATCAGACTGATGTAAGGCTTAATGACCACAGTTGTAGGCAGGACTTTCAAGCATCCCCCTTTTTCTCCCCAGTGGGCAGCATTCAGTATAGGGGATGGTGGAGATGACCCCGGGGGGCATGATATGCATAAGAATGCCACCTTTATTTACATATTAATGCTGCCAGACGCTGCTATTTACATATAAATGCTGCCGCTATTTACATGTGAATGCCGGTTATTTACATGTAAACATGGTGTCTGCAGGTGAGTCATCCGTAAACAACAACAGGGCAGAGCTGGGCAGCATTAGTAGCAGCACTTCACACTGAGATATCAGGACACAGCACAGGACTAAAACTTCAAGGGACAAGGGAATTTAAACCAGGATAGTTGGCAAGTATGAGGCAGCTGCTTTGGGCCCCACAACAATGCAGGGCCCAGGGCAGCTGCCCCTTTTGCCCAGCCTTAAAGATGGCCCTGTGTATGGATTTCATGGGTTGTTACCGACATGTGGTAAGAACTTCATGTCAATAGCAACTTTAGAAATATATTTACCTAGAAAAAGGGTGACGTGTTCAATACTTATTTTGTATATAAAAACATAGTATAAAACCTGGCTGTACTAGGAAGGACATGGGTGATATGGACTTTAGCTGTGCAATCTGTTGATAAATTGCTTGAGCATGCACATCTAAAGGGATCCTGGGGATGTGTTCTTTCATAGGAATAAAATTGATTAATGGTTGAGAAAGCTAATAGATCTAAAAGGCGGACAACCTGCGTATGAATCAAGAGGATTGAAGTCATTCAGACGGGAAATGAAGGTGGACTCAAAATAGCTGCTGCAACTTTAGGTTATATCGTGGAGATGCAAGCTTGCATGGAATGGAGAGTAATCAGGTTAAACACAGGAGAGGATTTGCTACAACTGTGAGAAAAGAAAGGTAAGGTTGGAGTTTAAATTTTACGGCCATCGGTTCATATCCTTTTACCACCGCCTGGGGATCCTGCCAGTTTCCAGTTGTGTATTAGACTTCCAGTGAAGGGCTGACCAGTTGCCATTAAAATTCCTGGTTGCCACTGAAATTATCTCTGTGTTGTTGGCCTTTTATTGTGCTGCTGTCCGTTGCAAATGCATGTTGGTGCTTCCTTTAACTCCCATGTACATGTTTCTACAATAAAGGCCATCACAGCTCCTCCCTTCCTTCTTTGAGGATGTCAGCCCCCGAAAGTCCATGCTCACCACCTGGAGAGAAAGGAAGATTAACGGGGGGGGTGGAGTTAGTGATCACGCAACCATAGATAATTAATTAAATAAAAGGTATTTAGATAGCACGGCATTTTTTTTTATATATTGACTCAAGAGACTTACCAGTCAGTGCTAGAGCTGCCATTGGGCTGTTTGTCATATGTAGTCTTTCTATCCAAAGCTTGACAAAGGAGCACACCACATGCCCCATAGCGGCACAGCGTCTGCTCTGGAACGCGTCACATTGTATCCTAGTTCTTGGTGACGTCATTCCGCCAAGGCCATGCTCCACGGGATACTAGGGAGAAATAAGCTGGCCTCTTCCTACCTCCTGGTGCACGGTCAGCGGGATACCCGGCATCCTTCTTTCGGCACACATCTAGCCTGTGGTGTCCCTGACATTTATGATGAGCCGAAAACGAACAGCAGGACACTGGGGTCAGTATCAAATAAAAAACACTTTATTGAAAAGCAGCACACTATATCTGTAGACCATCAACAGAGTAGAGGAAGGAATAGGGCAACAGGATGGATGGCTGAACAGGAGAAGGGACCGAGACTGGAACATCTGCCTCTCCCACAGAAGATCTGGGGGGGGATTCACCTCAATGTAGAAGAAAGCGAACAGCAAGGCGCTGAGGTCAGTATCAAATAAAAAAAACACATTATTACATTAATCAGCACACTTACATTGAAGTTAGCATGAAACAGCATGAATAGGGAACACCTGAGACCAAGCAGCTGTGATCAATGTGAGGCTGTAGGCATCACTGTAGGCATCACTTGCTCAGTGATGCCTACAGTCTCACATTGATCACAGGAGGGCTGGTGGGTGACAGGCACAGTCAGGGAAGCCGGGGAGGCATGCCGGAGTGGACTGGGAGTGTGCAGTCTGAGATGGATGTAGAGCCAGCAGGAAGGACTGTGATGTCATGGGCAGTGGAGTTGGGCAGCTGCAGCCAGAAGGGCTGGCAGGGCCTGAAGAGGACTAGCTGGGAGCAGTAGTCCACCATAGGACAGCTAGCACTAAGGACTTTACTATTTTTGTTGCTACATCAAAGGGGCCCCTGCCTGCAAAGGGCCAGTGCTAAGGCTCAGAGGCGGCTCTAGGCTTTGTGAGGCCTTAAGCAAAAACTAGACATGAGGCCCCACTTATGCCCATAAAGAGAAAAATAATTCAAGCGATAAAAAAATTAATTGTATAAATTACATATATTAAGAGCTTTAAAGTGCTGGTGTCAGTGCTCTCTATCTCAGTGCTGGTGTCAGTGTTCTCTATCTCGGTGCTGGTGTCAGTGCTCTATGTTGGTGCTGGTGTCAGTGCTCTCTATCTCAGTGCTGGTGTCAGTGCTCTCTATCTCTTGCTGGTGTCAGTGCTCTCTATCTCAGTGCTGGTGTCAGTGCTCTCTATCTCGTGCTGGTGTCAGTGCTCTCTATCTCAGTGCTCTCTATCTCAATGCTGGTGTCAGTGCTCTATGTCAGTGCTGGTGTCAGTGCTCTATGTTGGTGCTGGTGTCAGTGCTCTCTATCTCAGTGCTGGTGTCAGTGCTCTCTATCTCGTGCTGGTGTCAGTGCTCTCTATCTCAGTGCTGGTGTCAGTGCTCTCTATCTCGTGCTGGTGTCAGTGCTCTCTATCTCAGTGCTCTCTATCTCAATGCTGGTGTCAGTGCTCTATGTCAGTGCTGGTGTCAGTGCTCTATGTTGGTGCTGGTGTCAGTGCTCTCTATCTCGGTGCTGGGGTCTGCGCTTTCTACCTCAGTGCTGGGGTCAGTGCTCTCTAGTTCAGTGCTGGAATCAGTGCTCTATCTCAGTGCTCTCTATCTCAGTACTGGTGTCAGTGTTCTATCCTGGTGCTGGTGTCAGTGTTCTTTCTCAGTTCTGGTGTCAGTGCTCTATCTCTGTGCTAGTGTCAGTGTTCTATCTTGGTGCTGGTGTCAGTGCTCTATCTCGGTGCTGGTTTCAGTGCTCTATCTCGGTGCTGGTTTCAGTGTTCTATCTCGGTGCTGGTTTCAGTGTTCTATCTCGGTGCTGGTGTTAGTGTTCTATCTTGGTGCTGGTGTCAGTGTTCTATCTCGGTGCTGGTGTCAGTGTTCTATATCGGTGCTGGTGTCAGTTTTCTATATCGGTGCTGGTGTCCGTGTTCTATCTCGGTGCTGGTGTTAGTGTTCTATCTTGGTGCTGGTGTCAGTGTTCTATCTCGGTGCTGGTGTCAGTGGTCTATCTCGGTGCTGGTGTCAGTGTTCTATATCGGTGCTGGTGTCAGTTTTCTATATCGGTGCTGGTGTCCGTGTTCTATCTCGGTGCTGGTGTCAGTGAGGGAGATAGCAGCGGAGAAGCCAATCAACAGGCAGTGCCAGCACCATGGTTGAGGATCAGCACTGGACTGGCACCTCCGGACCCCCCCAGTGGAGCCTAGGTGGGGGTAAGGGTCGGGCGGAGGGAAGGGCTGTCAAGCACAGGTTGGCACACTGCGACACTGGCACAGGACTGAGCTGCCCTGACTGTGGCACTGATAACCAGGAGGAAGGTAGTGGAGGGGATGGGGCAGGGGGTGGATTTAAAGGCCAGTGGCTGAGGGATGCTGGAGGAGCAGGGATGGGGACCTGACTCTCTCATGCTGGAGGAGCAGGGATGGGGACCTGACTCTCTCTCAAGCTGGTGGTAGCTGGCTGTAGAACGGGTTGTAGCAAGGTAGCAGTGCGTCTCCCTGCAGCTGGAGCCCAGATCCCCCCCCTGATTGACAGCCCCAGAGAGGGTCGGCCAAAACACCATTTCTCTCCTCCCCCCCTTCCACCGGCTCCATATACCGTGCTGGTGAGGCTTCCTCCCCAGCGGGACCTTCCTCTTCCCCTCTGGAGCTCTGCTTACCAGTCAGACGCCTCCTCCGGGTGTGCGGGGATCACTTAGCGGAGCACTTCAGTTGGGGATGACGGGGGGTGATCTGCGTCTCCGGAGCAGCGGGAATAAGTTTCATTTTACTCCGGCTGCTGGAATGATTCTCCTCCCCCGGACAACACAGTGCTGGCCGGCCCTGCCTCCTACCCAAGACACAGCCACGGCCCCGTCCATTCTCCACTGCCTGACCATGGAGCTCACAGGCAACACTAACCCTCTGCTGACTGGAGCGCAGACTGCGCTGCAGTGGCATTGTTGTCAGCAGAGGTGGCTCTTAAATTAGGCAGTCACGAGGCCCCTGTGAGTGCGAGGCCTTAGGCGATCGCCTAATTTGCCTAATTAGAGAGCCGCCTCTGCTAAGGCTCAACTGTGTTGTGTTGGGCCTAACTGTGTGCTAGCAAGTCCTGGGATGTGAAGTGTTGTGCAGGAGAGAGGAAGTGTAAACGTCTGCAAGCAAGTGTTGTGCTGGAGACACTGAAGGAGTAGTATGTACAGGGATTGTACATAGTTGTCCCAATCAAGTTAGTTTTCTGGGCATCTCATAAATTTCCTTACCCCACCCAAGTTAATCCCCTCAATAAAATATCAAAAACAAAGCACAAACCTATTCATTGTCTCAAGAGTGACTGAGGAATGAATGCTGGGCTGGGCAGAGGTGACAGGTGGACCACATCACTAAGCAGCCCCTATGGGGGTACCGCTACACATAAATGGTCCTATCTTGGGTTCAATAAATATACTGGTCCTACTGCACTTAGAGGCGCTTTTCCTCTGTTCTTATTTCCTGGAGATCCCTGTATGAGGCTGCTTCTCTGGAGGGTTCCCAGGAGAGGTGTACCCAGCTAGGAGGCGTCTACAGAGAACACAGTCCTCTGAGTACTTATGACCCTGGGCAGAGGAGAGACTGTAGGGCGATGGCTATGAGGTGCTGCACCTGCTTTTACCTGAGACTACTGCATCCTTGTGGACATATGTGGACCTTGTATGTGTTTGTGATGTGACTGTCTTGCCATTTCCTGAAAAACACCACTAAAGTGCAGTGAAGTTATTTATTGTGTGGACATTCCTTCCTTTGGATATGTAGCAATGTATATGGACTACGCTTGCAATGAACAGCTATTTCCTGCCCTATCTGTATATCACATTGTCCCTCTAGTGCCCAGCGTTAGTAAACTGACATCATATTTGTGGGCCCAGCCAAAGGGATTGTGGGATTGGTAGTTCCCCCAGATTGCTGTTCCCCTGCACAACTATACACCTGGACTACATGTCCCATGGATCTTTGCTACCATTAGGGAGACTGCTGCGAAGAGCTAAAAAAGTAACCAGGAGATCCGCCCCAGGCTCTCTTCTTCCCAGGCCTCCTGTGTGAGGGAGCTCTCCGTGCAAGGAGAAGGAGGTCTCGGCCTACCACGCGGTGTATAGCATGCCCGTCAGAGTGAGAAGGGTCCAGCACTGCCTATTAATCGGACAGCGGACCAGCAACAACTCTACAGTCCAGCAACCCAGGCTCTGTGCTTTGCATCGGGTGATTGTCCCAAGCGGGTTCGCAGCCAGGAGCCGCTGTCTGTAAGGCGCTGATTGGGCCTGGTCGTTGGTGAGAGGGCGATTGCCTACTATTGCAAACCTTTCCTTGGTTGTTTTACTGGGACACTGTGTACAGACAGCCTTACCTTGGGAACCCTTTACTGCACTTTCATTCGAACACTGTACATAGGCATCTTTAGCTTCATTCATTACAAGATATAATACCACTTTGTTACTACACCCTATGGGATATAGTTAATGAGCTCCGACTGCCGGTGAAGACCATCAGATCTGCAACGGGGACATTCTGTCATTGCTGCTTAAAGGGCCCTACTGCCACCCTTGTTTAATTTAATCTCTCATTAGGATAAAAAGATTGAACAGGCCGGCCTGGGTTTCTCTCTTTAGAAGTACTGTTAGAATTGTTGCTTAACTTTCGCTTATCCCTTCAAGTTATGTCCAAGTGGTGTTCCTTTCTACATATGTATATATAGTATCCTGTTGTTGCCAAGTGTCCTAACTGGTACTAATAGAGGAATCATTCTGCTGAGTTTGTGCTTTTATTCAAAGCTCAGTTGAACCATTACCTCTTTTGTACAACAAATATCTTATCTGAAGTATTCCAGTAAACGTTAATAGAATATAAACGTATTAAGTGTTGTCTTATTACTTAAAGGGGCTGCAATGCAACCCACCTAGAACCCAGAGTGTCGGGTGGGTTGGAATTACAGTTGCCACCTCATCCCTTTAAACCCGAACACATATGAATTACACAGGTTCTGAGGCTAATTTAATGCAGATAAGGCACCGCCACCAAGTGAGTTTAATTACCGCCTTAATCAGCCACAGAACCCATGTAATTAGTATGTGTTCGGTTTTAAAGTAATGAGGTGGCAACCCTAGTTGGAATGTTCACAGGGTCATGGCGATGCAGATGAGCAGGTAAATCCAAGCAGTCTCCAAGGGCGTCGTGCTACAGATATGAAGGTCAATGGCCGGGGATGTCATGAGTAGGCCTATGGCATGGAGCAGGGCACAAGATGGCGTCAGCAGAAGGGACAGTCTTCTAGCCGGGCTGGAGCGGAGATAGGACCTTGATCTTTGGTGACAGAACTAGCCAACCAGGAAGCCCCTCTTACATGCGGCCATATAAAGAAGCAGAAGTTTAATATCGGGTGGGACCCAATGTCGAGGACCAACCCAACCGACCACTGCCACCTTCTGCCAAGAGAACTGAAGAACTATTATTACATAATGTATTAATAGGCTGGTGGGATGTCGTCCTTCTATGACCCTGTATATGGAGGCCTGTGTCTGGCTGTGTATTTTAGAACCTTATTGCAGAATTGCATCTAATTAGTCTAACAAAGGCTCTGTGTTGTTTTGCGTATGGCTTAGGATTACGCTGTGTGTTTTGGCTCTCGTTGCGCTGTGTACAATGAGAATATCTAATGATTTAATAAGGATATATGATGAGGTCAGGGCGGCGTTCCATCTACAGCTTTCCCTGTTGTAACAAGTGGCAGCTGTAGTGGCGGAGAAGCCCTTTGCCGAATATAGCGATGACCCCCCCAGTTCCCTCCTCCGCCCATCTAATCATCTTATCAAAATATAACATTTATTCTGAAAATCAACAACGTGCATTTGTATTCCTCGGCGTGTCAACAAATCTGGCCAATCTGTGTGCTTGACAAGTCCTGGTATGGAAGACGCAAAGGAGACAAGGGGCTCTTCTTCTGCCTTGCACAGGGCTGTGGCTATTTAGGTCCTGGAAGTTCAGCTCCACCAAATACTGTCCAGAGGTTTGTTTTTGTTGTGCCTTCCTCTGGATCAACAGTGGATATAGGATTGTGGACATGGAGGCTTTCTGTTTTTTCTTTCTTTTTGTTGAACTAGATAAGGGGTGTCCAAACTTTATAAACAAAGGGCAGTTTACTGTCTTTCAAACTTTAGGGGGGTCCGGACTGTGTCCAGTAGGAAAAGAAAATGTCCTGGTGTCTATGGGAGCAATAGTGCCCCATCATTGGTATCAGTGGGAGGAATAGTGCCCCATAGTTGGTATCAGTGGGAGGAATAGTGCCCCATCATTGGTATCAGTGGGAGGAATAGTGCCCCATCATTGGTATCAGTGGGAGGAATAGTGCCCCATCATTGGTATCAGTGGGAGGAATAGTGCCCCATCATTGGTATCAGTGGGAGGAATAGTGCCCCATCATTGGTATCAGTGGGAGGAATAGTGCCCCATCGTTGGTATCAGTGGGAGAAATAGTGCCCCATCGTTGGTATCAGTGGGAGAAATAGTGCCCCATCGTTGGTATCAGTGGGAAGAATAGTGCCCCATAGTTGGTATCAGTGGGAGGAATATTGCCCAATCATTGGTGTCAGCGGGAGGAATAGTGCCCCATCATTGGTATCAGTGGGAGGAATAGTGCTCCATCATTGGTATCAGTGGGAGGAATAGTGCCCCATCATTGGTATGAGTGGGAGGTATAGTGCCCCATCATTGGTATCAATGGGAGGTATAGTGCCCCGTCATTGGTATCAATGGGAGGAATAGTGCCCCATCATTGATATCAATGGTAGGTATAGTGCCTCATCATTGATATCAATGGTAGGTATAGAGCCCCATCATTGATATCAATGGAAGGAATAGTGCCCCATTAATGGTGTCAGTGGGAGAATTAGTGTCCCATCATTGGTATTAGGAGGAGGATTGGTGCCCCATATGAGTGGGAGGTATAGTGCCCCATCATTGGTATCAATGGGAGGTATAGTGCCCCATTATTGGTATCAATGGCAGATATAATGCCCCATCACTGGTGTCAGAGGAAAAAATAGTGCCCCATCATTGGTATTATGAGGAGGAATAGTGCCCTATCATTAGTATGAGTGGGAGGTATAGTGCCCCATCACTGGTATCAATGGGAGGTATAGTGTCCCATCATTGGTATCAGTGGGAGGAATAGTGCCCCATAATTGGTATTATGAGGGGGAATAGTGCCCGTCGTTAGTATGAATGGGAGGTATAGTGCCCCATCATTGGTATCAATGGGAGGTATAGTGTCCCATCATTGGTATGAGTGGGAGGTATAGTGCCCCATCATTGGTGTCAGTGGGAAAAATATAGTGTCCCATCATTAGTATTAGGGGGAGGAATATTGCCTCATTATTGGAATGAGTTGTAGATATAGTGCCCCATCATTGATATCAATGGGTGGAATAGTGCCCCATCACTGCTGTCAGGGGGGGAAAGTGCCCCATGCCCCACTGTTGCTGACGGTGGGGGAGGGGGGATAATGCCTCAAGGGCTGGATAAAAGCAAGCAAAGGGCCTGAATCCGGCTCCCAGGCCACAGTTTGGAGACCACAGACCTAGATGGACTTGTATCATTTTTCAACCTGACTAACTATGCAATCATGTATTATCTATGATCTTCCAATTTGGGGTCAACACAGGTGAAATGATTCCCTTGCCTCTGCCAGCCTTTCCTGATTGGTGGAGACTCTAATGGATGGTTGTTGATATGCTGAACCTTATTAGAGACTCCAGTGGTGAGATTTCCCTACATTAGTATCTTTAAACTTGTAGAGGAGAGCATGTGTATTAACAGGGGTGTTACTAAACCCTAAAACCAAGGGCCTGTGTCCTGGGTCTTCTACAGCAGTGGTCATCAACCCCTGTCCTCGGGGCCCACTAACCGGCCAGGTTTTATGTATTACCTTGGGGGAGATGCAGACTAGAATACTGCAATCACTGAGCAGCAAATGATATCACCTGTGATGTATTTCAGTTATCTTGCAAACCTGTCCTGTTAGTGGGTCCTGAGGACAGGGTTGATGACCAATGTTCTACAGTCTACAGACTGCCCCAGGTCTTCTACTAAGTTCCTCTAGTACTTGGCTGAGTATCCCAAGTTATATCCTAAACATCCTGGGCCTTCTAGTGAGTACTTTAGCCTTTCTCTGAGTGCCTGGTTCTTCTACAAAGTGCATTGGACTTCTCTTTTACCATCACCTTTTACTGAGTGCCCTGATCTTTACCTGAGTGCCAAATTATTCTATTAAAAGCCATATGTCTTCAAAGGAGTGCCCTCTGTCTTTTACTGAGTGCTGCAGGTCTCCTACAGAGTGCTCCAGGTTTTCTACTGAGTTTCCCACGTATTCTGGTGTGTGCCCCAGGATATCCACTATGCAAACTGGGTCTTCTTCTAGAGAGTGACCTTGTCTTCTTCCTAGTGCCTTAGTCTTTACAGAGTGCCCCGAATCTTCTACTGAAACCCCCAAGTGTTCAATGGAGTGCACTGGGTCTTCTACTGAGTGCCGAAGGTCCTAAACTAAGTGCTAAGTGCTCTGGTTCCTCTACTAAGTGCTCTGGTTCCTCTACTAAGTGCTCTGGTTCCTCTACTAAGTGTTCTGGTTTTCTTCTGAGTGCCATGGGTCTTCTACAGGGTGCCACAGTCTTCTCCTTAAAGTGGTTCTAAAGGCAGAAGTTTTTTTTATCTTAATGCATTCCATATATTAAGATAAAAAACCTTCTGTGTGCAGCTCCCCCCTTGGCCCCCCTGAGCCCCCTCTCGATCCAGCGATGTTTCACAAGAGACCCAGCTGTCCAAGACTCTCCCTCATTGGCTAAGACACACTGGCGCCATTGGCTTCCGCTGCTGTCGATCATAGTCAGTGAGCCAATGAGGAGAGAGAGAGGGGGCGGTGCAGTGTCTGAATGGACACGCAGAGCAGCGGCTCGGCTCGGGCACTTGGCAGGAGGGAGGAGCCAGGAGCACCGGTGAGGGACCCAAGAAGAGAAGGATCTGGGTTGCTCTGTGCAAAACCAGTACACAGGGAGGTAAATATAACATGTTTGCTATTTTTAACCAAAAAAAAAACGAGACTTTAGTATCACTTTAATGTCTGGCTCTTCTACAAAAAAGCCTAAGGTGTTCTATAGAGTGCACTGTGTCTTCTACTGAGTGCTGAAGGTCTTCTACTAAATGACCTGTATCATCTACTAAATGTCCTGGTCTTCTTCTGAGTTCCACGGTTCTTCTACAGAGCACTCTAGTCTTCATGTTAATGCTTAAGTCTTCTACTGAAAGCCCAAGGTTTTCTATGGTGTGCCCTGGGCCCTCTACTACGTGCTACAGGTCTTCTACTGTCAGAAACCATGAAATCAGGCCGAGACAGAGGCACAGTTAAATCACACTTGTTTAATAATAAAAGTAAAAAAGAACAAACTTAGTCAACGGAATGGATAGTCAGGATAGTCAGCCAAGCCAGAAGTCAGGGATCAATGTAGTGGAACAGCAAGCAGGATCTGGAGCCAGAAGGGATGTCAGCAAAGCAAGTCTTGAACGGGATCGCAGGAGATAGTCTCTGTGATGTTGACCAAGGCGAAGGCAGAGATCCACTGGGCTGAACGGCTTAAGTAGGCAGGACTGACGAGCAGGATATCATCAACAGCTGAGTAACTGTGGAGAGATAGCAGCTGGCAATTAGCCGACAGATGAACGGCCAGCTCTGAGAAGGAAGGGCTGAGCCCAGCCCTGACATCTACTGAATTGCCTGGTCTTCTACCCTAGGTATCCTACTTAAACCCCGGATCTTCTGCTGATTGCCCCAAATCTCCCCCAGTGCGCTCAACAGATGCTGTGCTGATGAGCTTTTCCTGTAGAAGTTTGTGACCCCCTCCACAGCTGGACTCCCCAATTATCTGTACATTGCATAAAATCCACCGAGGAAGAGTGGGCCTGGGAATTTTGGTGTCCAGAATTTCCCATTATAAAAGAAAACAGCGTGATACTACATGCCATCAAGCAAAAAAAAAAAGAATCAGATGTAGATTTGACCTTTACATGGTGGATGATAATGAGCAAACTCAAAAAAAAAAAGGAAAAGAAAGAGTTGTTGGTGTCACTATCAGTACAAGCGGAAGTGCCACGGTGAGCTCACCTGAGACACCCACAAGCTATGACATCATCATGGTTAGTCCGATGATGTCATCACATGACCTCGGCCTGAAATGATGTATCTGTACTCATCTGCCAATGGGAAATCCCCCAAATACAACCCTCCTATCACAGTGTCTTACTAAGAGCCAATCAAGAACAATACAGTGAATTATTTCTTCAAATTGTGATATAGAACGAGAATTTCCAATTTAATGATGACTCCCGAGTGAGGGAATAAATGAGAAGGTTTCAGAGAGAACAGAAATAATTCTCATACTGAGTCAGGACTTGGGAAAAGAGAGATTCCAGGAGTTTCTGGTCCCTACCGGGTCCTACCGTCGTATCTGATTGGTTACATTTGTATTCAAAGTGTCTTTATGTTGATACAATGTACAGTAGATGTAAATCCCGATTTGCAGTTTTCTCTGCTCGCTCATATACAGCTGTCATCATTTTTAATAAATGACATGTTTCACCTCTTTTTATTCTTTCTTATCTCTGTGCTGCTGCACTCCTGCAGTCTCTTCGCAGCCACTTCCAGCCTACATGCACCCCAGCATTGGATGCATGGCGTTTTGTCACAGCAGATTTCGCGATGGTGACAAAAGTGGACCATGCCTGTGTTATATGTGTTGGTGTAGGAGCCCAGGTCACAGGGTGACCGACAACGCATAAGTCCATCTGAGTGGCAGAGACAGACCGTTGTCACCCGAATACAGGAAGCGCCTGAACACGGACCTTCGTGGCAGGATCACCAAAGACTATTTTAATGAAATATGCAGGTTTTAAAAATCAGAAAAATTACTTTTTGAAATGACAGCTCTGTGTTGTTGATCTCCTGCAGGATCTTTGCAGCTACTTCCTGTCTACACAAAAACTCCAGTGTCGGCTGTATGACATTTTTTAAAGCGTGTTTTCAGATGGTGACGGCAGTGGACCATGTCTGTGTTATATGTCTTGAGATTGGGGCCCATGTGACAGGATAACAAGGTAAAATCCCAGCTGGGTGTCAGAAACTAAAGTGTTGTCACCCTAGAATAGGAAGTGTCTAAACAAGGACCGTCATGCCAGGATCACCAGGGACTATTATAATGAAATTTGCAGATTTGAGAATAAGCTTTGAAAAATAATGAACTCGTTAATTCCAACCTTCTACTTGGGGTCATATTGACCCCCCCACCCCCCAAAAAAAATGGATATAAAAAGTTTTTTCTTCATTTTTTGGTGCTCTTCTTAAGCAGCATTTCGGCATTCAATGCCTGTGTAAGAATGGTGTTTTTGTCCCTTGCCCCCTTTTTGACTCTTAGAATGTGCACTCCAAAGCCCTGCGGCACATCTGCGCAAAGGTGGGTCCCCCCCCTGGAGATTTGCCTACGAGTGAGAGACGCCACGCATGCGCAAAGACAGCTATTATGGAAGTCCCAAACCCCTATAAAAGAAAATCTCCTGTATGAGTGCAGATATGTCGAAAGGGCTCTGCCAGAACCCCAAGGCCGGGCAAAGCCCTTTCGGCACATCTGCACACGTGCCATAATGGTGGCACCGGGGGGGGGGGGGGGGGTGGAGCCATCTAAGAGAGGGACTCAATCCCTGCTTTAAATATTATATAAGATTTTATTGATTGGGTTTATGTCTTCTTTCATTCTTTTCAGCAGATGAAAAATTTGAACTGTAAACAATTTTGGTGAAACATTTGTATATTATATTTCATGATAATAGTACTGATTTAGTACAGGTTGTATATCACTGGGGGTGGGGGGTGTTCCTTTACTGATATAGAAAATTGCTCTATCTATTATTTATATGTTATATTTATATGTACATTGTATATGTTGTATCTATTATTTACGACTAAGGCTATTGCCGAAACGCGTCAGCTTTATTGTCACTCTGATGTACCAATAAACGTCACTTCAAGGATTAGTTTTGCCGGCTCTCCTTATTACTGTATCTATTATTTATATGTTATATTTATATGTACATTGTATATGTTGTATCTATTATTTATACAGTATGTATATGTTATTATACAGGATTTACATAGCGCCAACAGTTTGCGCAGCGCTTTACAACATAAATGGAGACAATACAGCGACAATACAATTCTACACAAGAGGGTTAGGAGGGCCCTGGGAGCTTACAATCTAATAGGTGTGCCTTTTATTTATATGTTACATTAATATGTATATGTTGTGTCTATTATTTATATGTATACTGTATGTTGTATCTATTAGTTATATGTTACATTTATATGCATACTGTAACTTGTATCTATTACATTTGTATACATATGTTGTATCTATTTATTTATAAGTTACATTTATATGTATATGTTGTATATATTATATTTATATATATATATATATATATATATATTGTATCTATTATCTATATGTAAATGTTGTATTTATTATTTACAGTACATGTTAAATTTATATTCACATTGTATGTTGTATGTATTTATAAGTTATAAATAATACATACGACATATACATAATTATAAATGTAACATATAAATAACTGGATACAATATATATATATATATATATATATATATATATATATATATATATATATATATATATATATACACAATATCTCACAAAAGTGAGTACACCCCTCACATTTTTGTAAATATTTTCTTCCATCTTTTCATGTGACAACACTGAAGAAATGACACTTTGCTATACAATGTAAAGTAGTGAGTGTACAGCTTGTATAACAGTGTAAATTTGCTGTCCCCTCAAAATAACTCAACACACAGCCATTAATGTCTAAACCGCTGGAAACATAAGTCAGTACACCCCTAAGTGAAAATGTCCAAATTAGGCCCAATTAGCCATTTTCCCTCCCCGGTGTCATGTGACTCGTTAGTGTTACAAGGTCTCAGGTGTGAATGGGGAGCAGGTGGGTTAAATTTGGTGTTATCGCTCTCACTCTCTCATACTGGTCACTGGAAGTTCAACATGGCACCTCATGGCAAAGAACTCTCTGAGGATCTGAAAAAAAAAGAATTGTTGCTCTACATAAAGATGGCCTAGGCTATAAGAAGACAGGCAATAAGAAGACAAGAATAACAGGCCTCGCCATGGCCGACCAAAGAAGTTGAGGTCACGTGCTCAGCCTCATATCCAGAGGTTGTCTTTGGGAAATAGACATAGGAGTGCTGACAGCATTGCTGCAGAGGTTGTAGGGGTGGGGGGTCAGCCTGTCAGTGCTCAGACCATACGCCGCACACTGCATCAAATTGGTCTGCATGGCTGTCATCCCAGAAGGAAGCCTCTTCTAAAAATGATGCACAAGAAAGTCCGCAAACAGTTTGCTGAAGACAAGCAGACTAAGGAGATGGATTACTGGAACCATGTCCTGTGGTCTGATGAGACCAAGATAAACTTATATGGTTCAGATGGTGACAAGCGTGTGTGGGGGCAACCAGGTGAGGAGGACAAAGACAAGTGTGTCTTGCCTACAGTCAAGCATGGTGGTGGGAGTGTCATGGTCTGGGGCTGCATGAGTGCTGCCGGCACTGGGGGGCTACAGATCATTGAGGGAACCATGAATGCCAACATGTACTGTGACCTACTGAAGCAGAGCATGATCCCCTCCCTTCAGAGACTGGACCGCAGGGCAGTATTCCAACATGATAACCACCCCAAACACACCTCCAAGATGATGACTGCCTTGCTAAAGAAGCTGAGGGTAAAGGTGATGGACTGGCCAAGCATGTCTCCAGACCTAAACCCTATTGATCATCTGTGGGACATCCTCAAACGGAAGGTGGAGGAGCACAAGGTCTCTAACATCCACCAGCTCTGTGATATCATCATGGAGGAGGGGAAGAGGACTCCAGTGACAACCTGTGAAGCTCTGGTGACCTCCATGCCCAAGAGGGTTAAGGCAGTGCTGGAAAATAATGGTGGCCACACAAAATGTTGACAGTTTGGGCCCAATTTGGACATTTTCACTTAGGGGTGTACTCACTTTTGTTGCCAGCGGTTTAGAAATTAATGGCTGTGTGTTGAGTTATTTTGGAGGGGACAGCAAATTTACACTGTTATACAAGCCGTACACTCACTACTTTACATTGTAGCAAAGTGTCATTTCTTCAGTGTTGTCACATGAAAAGATAGAAGAAAAGATTTACAAAAATGTGAGGGGTGTACTTACTTTTGTGAGATACTGTGTGTGTGTGTGTATATATATATATAAATATATATATAAATGTAATAGATACAGCATGTATTTGTATGTACTGTGCAATACATACGGTACATACGAATAATAGATATAATACCGTATATACATACACATATAATATATACAGACTACATATAAGGTGAGGAAAATAATTTTTTGATCCCCTGCAGATTTTGAAAATTTGCCCTCTTACAAAGAAATGGAGGGTCTATAATTTTTATCATAGATGTATTTTAAATGATAGAAACAGAATATCAACCAAAATCCAGAAAAAAAACACATGATACAAATGTTATAAATGGAGTTGCAGTTCAGTGAGTAAAATAAGTATTTGATCCCCAAGCAAAACATGACTTAGTAGTTGGTGGAGAAACCCTTGTTGGCAAGCACAGAGGTCAGACGTTTCTTGTGGGTGGTGATCAGGTTTGCACACATCTCAGGAGGGATTTTGGTCCACTCTTCTCTACAGATCATCTCTAAATCCTTAAGGTTTCTTGGCTGTCACTTGCCAACGCAAAGTTTCAGCTCCCTCCATACATTTTCTATAGGATTAAGGTCTGGAGACTGGCTAGGCCACTCCATGACCTTAATGTGCTTCTTCTTAAGCCACTCCTTTGTTGCCTTGACGGTATGTTTTGGGTCATTGTCATGCTGGAAGACCCATCCATGACCCATCTTCAGTGTTGTGGCTGAGGGAAGAAGGTTCTCATCCAAGGTTTTACAATACATGACCCCTCGATGTGGCAAAGTCGGTCTGTACTTTTAGCAGAGAAACAGTCCCAAAGCATAACAAAGGCACAGGAAATTTGGTCAAAATTGATGGCAAGATGAATGCAGTATGTTATCAAAAAATACTGGAGGGACATTTGCATTCATCAGCCAGGAAGCTGCACATGGGACGTACTTGGACATTCCAACATGACAATGATCCAAAACACAAGGCCAAGTCCACCTGTCATTGGTTCTGGAGTGGCCATCTCAGTCTCCTGACCTCAATATCCCCTCTGGGGAGATCTCAAACGTGCCGTTCATGCAAGACAGCCCAAGAATTTACAGGAACTGGAGGCTTTTTGCTAAGAGGAATGGGCAGCTTTACCATCTGAGAAGATAAAGAGCCTCATCCACAAATACCACAAAAGACTTTAAGCTGTCATTGATGTTGAAGAGAGCAATACACGGTATTACCCTGTTTCCCCGAAAATAAGACCTAGCGTGATTGTCGGTGATGGCTGCAATATAAGCCCTACCCCCCAAATAAGCCCTAGTTAAAATCCTTGTAGGTCTTATTTTCAGGGTAGGGCTTATTTTCAGGGAAACAGAGTAGGGCTTATTTGGGGGTTAGGGCTTATATTGCAGCCATCACCAACAATCACGCTAGGTCTTATTTTCGGGGAAACAGGGTAAGAACTGGGGTGTGTAAACTTTTGATCAGGGTCATTTGGGTAGTTTCTGTTGCCATTATGATTTAAAAAGAGTAAACACAGTTGATTGATAATAAATGGCTTCAGCCAAACACTAACCATGAGTGAAAGAAAAGTTTTTGTGTTATCATTCATATTCTCTGAAAAATTGGCCAAGAAATCATAAATTCTGCCAGGGTATGTAAACATATGAGCACAACTGTATGTTGTATGTATTACATTTATATGTATACATTGTGTCTGTTACATTTATATGCTGATGTTGTATCTATTACCTTTATATGTTACATTTATATTTAGACAATTTGTTGTATGTATTACATGTATATGTATACATTGTGTATATTACATTTATCTGTTACATTTATATGTTGATGTTGTATCTATTATATGTATATGTTGTGTCTTTTACATTTGTGTGTGTGTGTATATATATATATATATATATTATGTCTACTTTAATATGTTACATTGTATCTATTATTTATATGTTACACATTTGTATTCAGACATTTCACAGTGGGGGGTTTTGCTGATTTATTATGTTATGCCTTTTTTTGTGGATTTTGCTTACAGTTTGGGCAATTTATGTAGCACAGTAAACCTCGTGTAATTGGTTATTTTAAACAATTTTGATGCTTTATTATGTCTCTAAATATGGCTAAAACCCTCTTTAACAAACTACATAGTTAATCTGGTTGAAAAAAAGACACAAGTCCATATCCAGTTCAACTAACGGAGAAAATAAAAAGAAAAGAACGCATTTAGTGGAGCTGGTTTTGGTTTGGGACTCGTTTTTTCAGAAATGTTGTAATTACGGAGAATCGTTCTATTTTGGCCGTGGACACCTGTAATTCTGGTTCCTCCCGGGAAGGGGGGGTGGGGGTGATGCAGATCTCTCTGTACGGGTGAAACCGAAAACTGAAAGTCCCCTTCTGGTAGTGAGAGGTGCGGTGACGCAGGACAAAACCTGCAGCTGTTTCTGGGCAGTACAGAAGACGCAGCGGCCTGCGGGGGACACTACGAATAACAAAGTACCAATAGTGGCTCCTATGGGGTTTTTTTTATACAATGTTGCCTGTTTATAAAGAAGGCACATTTGCATTCTTCAGTATCTGAACTCTTGGGACGTGGGTACATTTACATTCAGTATTATGTGAATTTGTAGCACATTTATTTACAAACAATAAAAAAGTTGCAGACTCGTTCTTTGGGTCTTTTTCTGCCGTCATTCTTCTGTTTTTTATGAATCTGTTTAAACTTTCCTAGAGATATTAGAAATGTCGAATACACTCCAAGCTAAGTCAGAACACATGGCCAAACATAGGTCATGGACAGATATTTATTACAAAACTTTAAAAGAAAAGATGTATGAATGATGAATAGAGTGGAGAGGGCGCACATGGGCCCCATACTGAGCTCTTCATATCAGTCCAGGAAGATCTCCATACCTTCTATGAAGGGTCTGTAATGCATACGTACCAACATTTCAGTTCTGGTCCCCGGGCACAGCTAACCCCGCCTGCAATCCGCCTCAAGCCCAATAGATTTTCAAATATTCAGATGAAAGTTTGTACAAAAATGTTCAACAAAATTTGATGGCTTGACAAATGTCATTTGAAAGCAGTTCAAATTTTTGATTGCTTTCAACATTCGATTTTGGAAATTAAAGGAACAGACTTTACCGCAAAGAAAGCCACATACAGTGGGGACGGAAAGTATTCAGACCCCCTTACATTTTTCACTCTTTGTTATATTGCAGCCATTTGCTAAAATCATTTAAGTTCATTTTTTCTCCTCATTAATGTACACACAGCACCCCATATTGTACACACAGCACCCCATATTGTACACACAGCACCCCATATTGTACACACAGCATCCCATATTGTACACACAGCCCCCCATATTGTACACACAGCACCCCATATTGTACACACAGCACCCCATATTGTACACACAGCCCCCCATATTGTACACACAGCACCCCATATTGTACACACAGCTCCCCATATTGTACACACAGCCCCCCATATTGTACACACAGCACCCCATATTGTACACACAGCACCCCATATTGTACACACAGCCCCCCATATTGTACACACAGCACCCCATATTGTACACACAGACCCCCATATTGACAGAAAAACACAGAATTGTTGACATTTTTGCAGATTTATTAAAAAAGAAAAACTGAAATATCACATGGTCCTAAGTATTCAGACCCTTTGCTGTGACACTCATCTACCGTATTTATCGGCGTATAACACGCACCGGCGTATAACACGCACCGGCGTATAACACACACCCCAAGTTTAGGAGGGAATTTTAAGGAAAAAAACTTTTAGGAGGGAAGTTTAAGGAAAAAAAACTTACATTAAAATGCCCATCAATGCAGCCTCATCAGTGTTCATCTGCAGCCTTTTCAGTGTCAGTGCAGCCTTGACCCAGTGTCCATTGCAGCCTTGTCAGTGCAGCTTTGCCCCAGTGCAGTCTTGTCAGTGCAGCTTTGCCCCAGTGCAGCCTTGTCAGTGCAGCTTTGCCCCAGTGCAGCCTTGTCAGTGCAGCCTTGTCAGTGCAGCTTTGCCCCAGTGGTCAGTGCAGCCTTGCCCCCAGTGTCCATGCTTGGACAGATCGCTGCCGACATACACATAGCTGCATGTAGCTTTAAATATGGCGCCGCGGAGTTCGGAGAGACTCGGCGGAGCTGAACGAACGCCGCCGAGATACACATAGTCGAGTGTATTCGGCTCTTTCCGGCGCCGCTCACAGTCCCGCCCAGTCCCGCCCTATGATGGACATAACACAGGTCCAATGGCGGGACTGGGCATGACTGTGAGCGGTGCCGGAAAGAGCTGAATACACTCGACTATGTGTATCTGGGCTCCGCCCAGTCACTGTGGTTCGGCGGCGCTCGTTCAGCTCCGCCGAGTCCCTCCGAACTCCGCGGCGCCATATTTAAAACGACACGCTATGTGAATGCCGGCAGCAATTGCCGCCGATAGATCACAATTAGCGGGGAATCGGCGGGGATCGGCGTATAACACGCACCCACGATTTCCCCCTGATTTTAAGGGGAAAAAAGTGCGTGTTATACGCCGATAAATACGGTATTTAACTCACTTCTTCTGATCATCCTTGAGATGGTTCTACGCCTTCATTTGAGTCCAGCTGTGTTTGATTATACTGATTGGACTTGATTAGGAAAGCCACACACCTGTCTATATATAAGACCTTACAGCTCACAGTGCATGTCAGAGCAAATGAGAATCATAAGGTCAAAGGAACTGCCTGAAGAGCTCAGAGACAGAATTGTGGCAAGGCACAGATCTGGCCAAGGTTACAAAAAAATTTCTGCTGCACTTGAGGTTCCTAAGAGCACAGTGGCCTCCATAATCCTTAAAAAAAAAGACGTTTGGGATGACCAGAACCCTTCCTAGAGCTGGCCGTCCGGCCAAACTGAGCTATCGGGGGAGAAGAGCCTTGGTGAGAGAGGTAAAGAAGAACCCAAAGATCACTGTGGCTGAGCTCCAGAGATGCAGTCGGGAGATGGGAGAAAGTTGTAGAAAGTCAACCATCACTGCAGCCCTCCACCAGTCGGGGCTTTATGGCAGAGTGGCCCGACGGAAGCCTCTCCTCAGTGCAAGACACATGAAAGCCCGCATGGAGTTTGCTAAAAAGCACCTGAAGGTCTCCAAGATGGTGAGAAATAAGATTCTCTGGTCTGATGAGACCAAGATAGAACTTTTTGGCCTTAATTCTAAGCGGTATGTGTGGTGAAAACCAGGCACTGCTCATCACTGTCCAATACAGTCCCAACAGTGAAGCATGGTGGTGGCAGCATCATGCTGTGGGGGTGTTTTTCAGCTGCAGGGACAGGATGACTGGTTGCAATCGAGGAAAAGATGAATGCGGCCAAGTACAGGGATATCCTGGATGAAAACCTTCTCCAGAGTGCTCAGGACCTCAGACTGGGCCGAAGGTTTACCTTCCAACAAGACAATGACCCTAAGCACACAGCTAAAATAACGAAGGAGTGGCTTCACAACAACTCCGTGACTTTTCTTGAATGGTCCAGCCAGAGCCCTGGCTTAAACTCAATTGAGCATCTCTGGAGAGACCTAAAAATGGCCGTCCACCAACGTTTACCATCCAACTTGACAGAACTGGAGAGGATCTGCAAGGAGGAATGGCAGAGGATCCCCAAATCCAGGTGTGAAAAACTTGTTGGCTCTTTCCTAAAAAGACTCATGGCTGTATTAGATCAAAAGGGGGCTTCTACTAAATACTGAGCAAAGGGTCTGAATACTTAGGACCATGTGATATTTCAGTTTTTCTTTTTTAATAAATCTGCAAAAATGTCAACAATTCTGTGTTTTTCTGTCAATATGGGGTGCTGTGTGTACAATATGCGGTGCTGTGTGTACAATATGGGGTGCTGTGTGTACAATATGGGGTGCTGTGTGTACAATATGGGGTGCTGTGTGTACATTAATGAGGAAAAAAATTAACTGAAATGATTTTAGCAAATGGCTGCAATATAACAAAGAGTGAAAAATTTAAGGGGGTCTGAATACTTTCCGTCCCCACTGTACACTGTTAGAAATTAGTTCCTTCAAGAAAAAATTTCCGCCCTGCTCCTTTGAATCAGATCAGTAAGGAAACCTCGATTTCACCCCAGAAAATTGAAAATGAGAAAATCTAACAAACATTACTAAGATGAAAGTTTTCATTTGAAAATCGACGAGTGTAAAATACTAAGTGTACTGAATATTATACCAAAAAATATCATAGTAAATCCTAAAAAAAAGACAGATAAAAAAAAAAAAAGCAGCCATATAATTGAAGCAACCCTAAATGCAAAATTTAAAATGAATAAAAAAAGTATACTAAAAATAGCATAGTCAATGCTAATTACAAAAAAAAAAATCATCTAAAAAAAAAAAAGGAAAAAAGTAGTTTATCTCAAAAATTCAAAAAAAGGTCACTAGAGCAGCACAATGGAGAGAAATTTTGCACGATTCCATGTTTATCTTAACGTACTTCCTCCACCCTGAACTCGCTCCTCCATGTCTTTATGGACCTTGTTTTGTGCACTGGTGTTCAGTCATGTTGGAACAGGAAGGGGCCGTCCCCAAACTGTTCCCACAAAGTTGGGAGCATGAAATTGTCCAAAATGTCTTGGTATGTTGACGCCTTAAGAGTTCCCTTCACTGGAGCTAAGGGGCCAAACCCAACCCCTGAAAAGCAACCCCCACACCATAATCCCCCCTCCACCCCACACCATAATCCCCCCTCCACCAAATGATTTGGATCAGTGCATAAAGCAAGGTCCATAAAGACATGGATGAGCGAGTTTAGGGTGGAGGAACTTGACTGGCCTGCACAAAGTCCTGACATCAACCCGATAGAACACCTTTGGGATGAATTAGAGCAGAGACTGTGAGCCAGGCCTTCTCATCCAACATCAGTGCCTGACCTCACAAATGCGCTTCTGGAAGAACGTTCAAACATTCCCATAGACACACTCCTAAACCTTGTGGACGGCCTTCCCAGAAGAGTTGAAGCTGTTATAGCTGCAAAGGGCGGGGCCAACTCCACATTGAACCCTCCGGACTAAGACTGGGAAGCCATTAAAGTTCATGTGTGAAAAAGGCAGGCGTCCCAATACTTTTGACAATATAGTATTTCTGAACCAACCAGAAGAGCTTACACTCCAATGTCCCCCCACAGTCACACACTATCATTATTATACATATATATAGCTCTGACTTATACCACAGTACTGTACAGAGAACATTGAGCCATAACTAACTTTACTATAGACACAAATTGTCCCAGATTTGCTGGGACAGTTCAACACAACTTGGACCTCAGTCCCAATGATGCCGTGTACCCATAACTGTCCATGTCCTGGGATCACACTGATAAGCCGGTTGTGATCACACTTAACAGTGCGAACCCAGGACGTGGTCAGGGACAGGCCCGGATTGGCCATAGGGCAAACCGGGCAAATGCCCGGTGGGCCGGGGCCGCCGGGCTGCATGTTCATGCTTGCAGGGACAAGGCAGGCTGCTCTTTAAGCCCGCGCCAGTCCCCCGGCCTTTCCGCGGCCGCCCGGCTTCCAATTCAGCTCAGGCTCAGCCATCGGCAACAGGGGGATGGAAACATGAAGGGGGGAGGAGCTAGAGGAGACACCTCTCCATGGCCGCCAGTATAGTTCAGCCGTTCGAGCTGGGGGGCGTGACCACGAAGGGGAGAGGAGTCTGCTGCAGGCGGATCAAAGAGAACGAAGGTAAGTGTGGCGCCCTGTAACCTGAATAGGAGGAGCGGTGGGGGGTGGCTGCATATAGAAGAATTATTCTCTCCATCTTCCTCCCGCAGTCTCTGAATGCCTGCCTCTGCTCCTCTCCCTCTCGCAGGCTGTCAGGTACTGCGGGAGGAAGATGGAGAGAATAATTCTTCTATATGCAGCCACCCCCCACCGCTCCTCCTGTCCTGCTTATCTCTGCTGCCCCCACAGTGTTCTCTACCCCCCACAGTGCTCTCCACCTCCCCCATGCTCTCTGCTGCCCCTCTGTGCCCTCTGCTTCTCTCCATGTGCTCTCCACCTCCCACCCTGTGATATCTACCTCCCCCATGCTCTCCGCTGCCCCCTGTGCCCTCCACCTCTCCCCCAGTGCTATCCAGCCCCCGCTGTGCTCTCCACCTCCCCCCATGCTCTACGCTGCCCCCCTGTGCCCTCCGCCTCTCCCCCTGTGCTCTTCACCTCCCCCATGCTCTCCGCTGCCCCCCCTGCCCTCCACTTCTCCCCCAGTGCTATCCAGCCCCCCCCTGTGCTCTCCACCTCCCACCCTGTGATATCTACCTCCCCCATGCTCTCCGCTGCCCCCTGTGCCCTCCACCTCTCCCCCAGTGCTATCCAGCCCCGCTGTGCTCTCCACCTCCCCCCATGCTCTACGCTGCCCCCCTGTGCCCTCCGCCTCTCCCCCTGTGCTCTTCACCTCCCCCATGCTCTCCGCTGCCCCCCCTGCCCTCCACTTCTCCCCCAGTGCTATCCAGCCCCCCCCTGTGCTCTCCACCTCCCACCCTGTGATATCTACCTCCCCCATGCTCTCCGCTGCCCCCTGTGCCCTCCACTTCTCCCCCAGTGCTATCCAGCCACCCCTGTGCTCTCCACCTCCCACCCTGTGATATCTACCTCCCCCATGCTCTCCGCTGCCCCCTGTGCCCTCCACTTCTCCCCCAGTGCTATCCAGCCCCCCCTGTGCTCTCCACCTCCCCCCATGCTCTACGCTGCCCCCCTGTGCGCTCCGCCTCTCCCCCTGTGCTCTTCACCTCCCCCAATGCTCTCCTTTCCCCCCATTGCTCTCCAGCCCCCCCAGTGCTCTCCACCTCCCTTCTGTGCTCTCCACCTCCCCCCATGCTCTATGCTGCCCCCCTGTGCCCTCTGTCTCTCCCCCTGTGCTCTCCACTACCCCCCTGTGCCCTCCGTCTCTCCCCCTGTGCTCTCCACTACCCCCCTGTGCCCTCCGTCTCTCCCCCTGTGCTCTCCACTACCCCCCTGTGCCCTCCGTCTCTCCCCCTGTGCTTTCCACTGCCCCCTGTGATATCCACCTCCCCCATGCTCTCCACTGCCCCCCTGTGCCCTCCACTTCTCCCCCAGTGCTCTCCAGCCCCCCCTGTGCTCTCCACCTCCACCCAGTGCTCTCTAGTCCCCCGTGCTATCCAGCCCCCGTGCTCTCCTCCTCCCTTCTGTGCTCTTAACATCCCCCATGCCCTATGCTGCCCCCCTGTTCCCTCCGCCTCTCCCCCTGTGCTTTTCACCTCCCCCCATGCTCCACGCTGCCCCCCGTGCCCTCTGCCTCTCCCCCTGTGCTCTCCACCTCCCCCTGGGCTCTTCACCTCCCCCCAATGCCCCCAGCCCCCCCAGTGCTCTCTAGCACCCCCCCAGTGCTCTCCAGCCCCCCTGTTCTCTCCACCTCCCTCCTGTGCTCTCCACCTCCCCCATGCTCTCTGATGCCCCCCTGTGCCCTCCACTTCTCCCCCAGTGCTCTCCAGCCCACCCAGTGCCCTCTAGCTCCCCCGTGGTATCTAGCCCCCCTGTCTCTCCTCCTCCCTTCTGTGCTCTCCACATCCCCCATGCTCTATGCTGCCCTCCTGTGTCCTCCGCCTCTCCCCCTGTGCTTTTTCACCTCCTCCCATGCTCTACGCTGCCCCCCTGTGCCCTCTGTCTCTCCTCCTGTGCTCCCCACCTCCCCCATGCTCTATGCTGCCCCCCTGTGCCCTCTGCCTCTCCCCCAGTGCTCTTTAGCCCTCCCAGTGCTCTCCAGCCCCCCTGTGATCTCCACCTCCCCCATGCTCTACGCTGCCCCCCTGTGCCCTACGCCTCTCCCCCAGTGCTCTCCAGCGCCCCCATTGATCTCCGCCTACCCCCTGTGCTCTCCACCTCCTCCCATGCTCTCTGCTGCCCCCCTGTGCCCTCCGCCTCCCCCCAGTGCTCTACAGCCCCCCAGTGATCTCCACCTCCCCCCTGTGCTCTCCACCTCCCCCCTGTGCTCTCCACCCCATGCTCTCCTGCCCTCCCTGTGCTTTACGCCCCACCCTGTGTTTTTGCTTCCCCCTGTGCTCTCCAACCCCCCACCCCCTGTGCTCTCCAGCCCCCCATGCTCTCCGGCCCCCTTGTGCTCTCCTCTTCCTCCCTGTGTTCTCTGCCTCTCCCCCATGCTCTCCGCCTCCCCCCACAGTGCTCTCCAGCCCCCCTGTGGTCTCGCCCCACCCCATGTTCTCAAAGTTCTTCCCTGTGCTCTCTGCCCCACCTGCTTTCCCTGTCCCCCTCACCCCCCGCACCTTTGCCGGGTTTCCCCCTCCCCTCTCCTGGGGGATCCGTCAGGATGGAGAGTGGGGAAGGGGCCGGTTAAGATGTCATGGGCTGCTCATTCCAAAATGCCCGGGCCTATTTTTTGTCCCAGTCCGGGCCTGGTCAGGGACGCCGTATCATTGGGACGGAGGTCCAAATTGGGGGACTGTCCCAGCAAACAGCTACAGTTGGCTTCTATGGTAAGGTTAGTGAGTAGAGATAAGTAAGGAATTGTGCTGCTCTCGTGGCCTTTTTTTGAATATTTGAGATAACAAACTCCTCTTTTTTCCCTTTTTTTTAGCTGTGTTTTTTTGTATTTAGTATTTACTATGCGATTTTTAGGATAGTATTTAGTAATCTTATTTATTATGATTTTATATATATATATTGCATTTAGGGTTGCTTTGTTTCATTTAGTTATCTTTTTTTTTTCCTTTATTTTTTCATGTATTTATTTGTGCTGTTGGACTTTTCCTTCTTTTTAAAATAACGAATAGGTTGCTATTTTTGGCAGAAGAACGGGTCCAGGATAGATAAAAAGAGCTTCTGTAACCCTCAGTAGACATTTATGGATTATTGTACCTTTTAAAAAGTAACAAAACAATAACAAATGTAACAAAAAAATCACCTAAATGTTGCCTTCTCTATTGATTGCAATACATTTTGCTGAAATTTCCTGAACTTCAGCAAAACCAAAATTTCTCAGTTTTTCTCATCCCTATTAATAAGCAATAAAGGGAAGGAAGTCCACAATTTGGCCATTTTTTGGGCACTTAATTTTAGCACGTTGATGTTGTACACATTTTGTATCCACATCTTGAATGCTGCTGCTAGTCTCATCCACCTTACAAACCGCTCGGCATCTGCTTTTCCTCTCTGCCAATCCCTCCACTGGCTGACACTCAACCAACGAATTAGATTTAAGATACTAACAACAACTTACAAAGTCATCCACAACCAGGCCCCCAGCTACATCACAAACCTGGTCTCAAAATACCAACCGAATCGTCCTCTTCGCTCCTCGCAAGACCTCCTACTCTCTATCTCCCTCGTCACCTCCTCCCATGCTCGCCTCCAGCACTTCTCCAGAGCCTCTCCCATCCTCTGGAATGCTCTACCCCAATCCGTCCGACTATCTCCTACTTTATCCACTTTCAGACGATCCGTGAAAACTCATCTTTTCAGAGAAGCCTGTCTGGCCCCCACCTAGCAACTCTACATTTATTTTCTCCATCAGCACATCACCCACAGTTATTACCTCTTGTATCTCTTGACCCTCCTGTGACAGACCTAACCAAGATAGGGGCTTCTGGAGAGGACTAGGGGCAAGCCTCTTACCCACTGACTATGGCACCAGGGAGAGAGCAGAGCATTCTCCAATGATGGACCACCACTTAATGGACACGGAGAATGTGGTGGATTACTACAGATGGGACAGTAATATGTATCCACAATATCTCCCAGGAAATATATAAAGACTATTCCTGGTTTGGCCTCTGTTTCATGTTCTTCAATGTAGGAGCCGAACAGTCTGCAACTGAGGTCTCCTGCTATAGCCTGTTGCCTACTAGGCTTAGGAGGGGGGAGATCACTGTTTGTATTGTTAATTGTGCTAATTGGAACACCTTTTGGCTCTCCTAGCAAACAATTGTGGGATGTGTTTATACTTATGATAAGGTGTCCTTTGTATTCACTGTTGTAGGGGTCAAATAGTCTAGTCATTCAGGTGACCAATTACGGTAATGTTTATTGTATGTCAGTTGTTGTAATTATGTTTCTGGTTACAGTCTGTATTGTTAGGGTAATATGATCAGCAGGAGGGGATGTCCTCCTGGGGTATATATTTGGTGTGAGTTTGTTCAAATAAGCATTCCATGTTCCAGATTGTAACTGAGCTAGTCTCGCCTGGTTCTTGGTTACAATATGTGGCTGTAATATCTGATATCTGAAGGTCCAGACTGGAGGAAGCAGTGTACTGATGGAAGCACTATAGCGGAGTGCGGGAAGTGGTTCCGTGACACCTCCCTCTTAGATTGTAAGCTCTAAGGAGCAGGGCCTTCCGATTCCTGGGTCTATTGTATTTGTACTGTCTACCTTCAAGTTGTAAAGCGCTGTGTAAACTGTTGGCGCTATATAAATCCTGTATAGTAATATAATAATCTTACATATTTCCACATATTTAAATTTTGCTTAACCGGTTCTGGAATGCCTTCTGCACAATTACTGTGGCAAGACGGCACAGCTGTGCGAAATGACGCACCTGTACATCGTTCAATGCGGCAGCTCTGTGGGGCGCATGCGCACCGGAGGCGCAATTGCATGCTAATTAGCCAAAGGGGGAGCCAATCAGTGGGTCCAGCGGATCCGATGTCCCCCGGTCACCCGCAATCATTCCCGGAAGAGGCAGAACGACGGTCTGCCTATATAAACGAGGCAGATAGCCGTTCTGTCAGAGGTAAAGAGAGAGATCCTGGGTTTCTGCTAGGCAGGAACATGGATCTCTTTCTTTGCCCAGTCAAACCATCCCCCACACAGTTGGAATGCACCCCCCTAGGGACACATTTAACCCTTTGATCGCCCCTGATGTTATCCCCTTCCCAGCCAGTGTCGTTAGTACAGTGACAGTGCGTATTTTTAGCACTGATCACTGTATTAGTGTCACTGGTCAGCAAAAAAAGTGTCAAGAAAGTGTCAGTTATGTGTTTGATTTGTCCGCCGCAATATTGCAGTCCTGCTATAAGTCGCTGATCGCCACCATTATTGGTAAAATAAATAAAAACTCCATAAATATATCCCATCATTTGTAGACGCTATAACTTTTGCGCAAACCAATCAATATACGCTTATTGCGACTTTTTTTCACCAAAAATATGTAGAAGAATACATATCGACCTAAACTGAGGAAAAAATTTGTTTTTTTATATATTTTTGGGGGATGTTTATTAAAGCAAAAAGTAAAAAATATTGCTTTTTTTTTCAAAATTGGCGCTCTTATTTTGTTTATAGCACAAAAAATAAAAACCGCAGAGGTTATCAAATACCATCAAAAGAAATCTCTATTTGTGGGGGGAAAAAAAGGATGTCAATTTTGTTTGGGTGCAACATCGCACGACCGCGCAATTGTCAGTTAAAGTGCCGAATCGCAAAAAGTGCTCTGGTCAGGAAGGGGGTAAAACCTTCCGGGGCTGAAGTGGTTAAGAACTATCAAAACAAAAACAAAACAAAAAAACAGGAAAAAAGGAGTTAAAGGAGTAAAATAATAATTTACAATTTTTGTATGTTATCACTGATCCTTCCTAAAGCTTGTTGTATTCAGATTTCCAGGTGACTTTTATCCTGATTGAAAGGGTCTGAAGTCCAAATCTGCAAAGTTGCCCCAGGCCTGTGACTTGCAAATGATTAAAGCCAGAGGCTCAGAATGAGAGCCAGGCACCCAGCATTTTCCACAAGATGTAAACAATGGGCGCTCCTGTGTTAGTGACAGGTTTCCTGTAAGCAAAAACGTGTTATATTTATATCTGTAGAGCAGCGTGGGAAACAGAATCTGGCATGGCTCCACCCACAATGACTTTTTTTTTTGTAGATTAGAATACATTTAGCTTTGAAATAGTGGAAAGTATGTAAAGGGTAAAAAAACACCAAATGAATTCTGAGATGTGTCGCTTCTTCAAGGTAAATGAGCCGAGTTCGAAGAAACCCCAACATCTGTAGAAAAGGGGAAGTGAGAGGATGAAATATGAAACATTTCTGTAACATATGGAAGGTGCGTGCGCTCCAAGACTTTCATGTACGCTGCGTACATAGCTATGTCTGCCGTGTGAGCGGCAACAGGAAACAGTGCGCTGCCAACATTAAAAGAGTGATCACTCTTATCATACACATATGTACACTGTAATACCAAAAGTATTGGGACGCCTGCCTTTACACGCACATGAACTTTAATGGCTTCCCAGTCTTAGTCCGTAGGGTTCAATATTGAGTTGGCCCCGCCCTTTGCAGATATAACAGCTTCAACTCTTCTGGGAAGGCTGTCCGCAAGGTTTAGGAGGGTGTCTATGGGAATGTTTGACCATTCTTCCAGAAGCGCATTTGTGAGGTCAGGCACTGATGTTGGATGAGAAGGCCTGGCTCGCAGTCTTCACTCCAATTCATCCCAAAGGTGTTCTATCGGGTTGAGGTCAGGACTCTGTGCAGGCCAGTCAAGTTCCTCCAGCCCAAACTCGTTCATCCATGTCTTTATGGACCCTCCTCCAGGGGTGACAACATTCCACAGTGATCTCCTCCTGGGGTGACAATGTTCCACAGTGATCTCCTCCTCCTGGGGTGACAACGTTCCACAGTGATCTCCTCCTCCTGGGGTGACAACGTTCCACAGTGATCTCCTCCTCCTGGGGTGACAATGTTCCACAGTGATCTCCTCCTTCTGGGGTGACAACGTTCCACAGTGATCTCCTCATTCTGGGGTGACAACGTTCCACAGTGATCTCCTCCTCCTGGGGTGACAACGTTCCACAGTGATCTCCTCCTGGGGTGACAACGCTCCACAGTGATCTCCTCCTCCTGGGGTGACAACGCTCCACAGTGATCTCCTCCTGGGGTGACAACGTTCCACAGTGATCTCCTCCTCCTGGGGTGACAACGTTCCACAGTGATTTCCTCCTCCTGGGGTGACAACGTTCCACAGTGATCTCCTCCTGGGGTGACAACGTTCCACAGCGATCTCCTCCTCCTGGGGTGACAACGTTCCACAGTGATCTCCTCCTGGGGTGACAACGTTCCACAGTGATCTCCTCCTCCTGGGGTGACAACGTTCCACAGTGATCGCCTCCTCCTGGGGTGACAACGTTCCACAGTGATCGCCTCCTCCTGGGGTGACAACGTTCCACAGTGATCTCCTCTTCCTGGGGTGACAACGTTCCACAGTGATTTCCTCCTCCTGGGGTGACAACGTTCCACAGTGATCTCCTCCTGGGGTGACAACGTTCCACAGTGATCTCCTCCTCCTGGGGTGACAACGTTCCACAGTGATCTCCTCCTGGGGTGACAACGTTCCACAGTGATCTCCTCCTCCTGGGGTGACAACGTTCCACAGTGATCACCTCCTCCTGGGGTGACAACGTTTCACAGTGATCTCCTCCTCCTGGGGTGACAACGTTCCACAGTGATCTCCTCCTCCTGGGGTGACAACGTTCCACAGTGATTTCCTCCTCCTGGGGTGACAACGTTCCACAGTGATCTCCTCCTGGGGTGACAACGTTCCACAGTGATCTCCTCCTCCTGGGGTGACAACGTTCCACAGTGATCTCCTCCTGGGGTGACAACGTTCCACAGTGATCTCCTCCTCCTGGGGTGACAACGTTCCACAGTGATCACCTCCTCCTGGGGTGACAACGTTCCACAGTGATCTCCTCCTCCTGAGGTGACAACGTTTCACAGTGATCTCCTCCTCCTGGGGTGACAACGTTCCACAGTGATCTCCTCCTCCTGGGGTGACAACATTCCACAGTGATCTCCTCCTCCTGGGGTGACAACGCTCCACAGTGATCTCCTCCTCCTGGGGTGACAACATTCCACAGTGATCTCCTCCTCCTGGGGTGACAACATTCCACAGTGATCTCCTCCTGGGGTGACAATGTTCCACAGTGATCTCCTCCTCCTGGGGTGACAATGTTCCACAGTGATCTCCTCCTTCTGGGGTGACAACGTTCCACAGTGATCTCCTCCTCCTGGGGTGACAATGTTCCACAGTGATCTCCTCCTCCTGGGGTGACAACGCTCCACAGTGATCTCCTCCTGGGGTGACAACGTTCCACAGTGATCTCCTCCTCCTGGGGTGACAACGCTCCACAGTGATCTCCTTCTGGGGTGACAACGTTCCACAGTGATCTCCTCCTCCTGGGGTGACAACGTTCCACAGTGATCTCCTCCTCCTGGGGTGACAACGTTCCACAGTGATCTCCTCCTGGGGTGACAATGTTCCACAGTGATCACCTCCTCCTGGGGTGACAACGTTCCACAGTGATCTCCTCTTCCTGGGGTGACAACGTTCCACAGTGATCTCCTCCTCCTGAGGTGACAACGTTTCACAGTGATCTCCTCCTCCTGGGGTGACAACGTTCCACAGTGATCTCCTCCTTCTGGGGTGACAGCGCTCCACAGTGATCGCCTCCTCCTGGGGTGACAACGTTCCACAGTGATCTCCTCTTCCTGGGGTGACAGCGATCCACAGTGATCTCCTCCTGGGGTGACAACGTTCCACAGTGATCTCCTCCTCCTGGGGTGACAACGCTCCACAGTGATCTCCTCCTCCTGGGGTGACAACGTTCCACAGTGATTTCCTCCTCCTGGGGTGACAACGTTCCACAGTGATCTCCTCCTCCTGGGGTGACAACGTTCCACAGTGATCTCCTCCTGGGGTGACAATGTTCCACAGTGATCTCCTCCTCCTGAGGTGACAACGTTCCACAGTGATCTCCTCTTCCTGGGGTGACAACGTTCCACAGTGATTTCCTCCTCCTGGGGTGACAACGTTCCACAGTGATCTCCTCCTCCTGGGGTGACAACGTTCCACAGTGATTTCCTCCTCCTGGGGTGACAACGTTCCACAGTGATCTCCTCCTCCTGGGGTGACAACGCTCCACAGTGATCTCCTCCTCCTGGGGTGACAACGCTCCACAGTGATCTCCTCCTTCTGGGATGACAACGTTCCACAGTGATTTTCTCCTCCTGGGATGACAACGTTCCACAGTGATCTCTTCCTCCTGCGGTGACAACGTTCCACAGTGATCTCCTCCTTCTGGGATGACAACGTTCCACAGTGATCTCCTCCTCCTGGGGTGACAACGCTCCACAGTGATCTTCTCCTCCTGGGGTGACAACGTTCCACAGTGATTTCCTCCTCCTGGGGTGACAACGTTCCACAGTGATCTCCTCCTCCTGGGGTGACAACGTTCCACAGTGATTTCCTCCTCCTGGGGTGACAACGTTCCACAGTGATCTCCTCCTCCTGGGGTGACAACGCTCCACAGTGATCTTCTCCTCCTGGGGTGACAACGTTCCACAGTGATTTCCTCCTCCTGGGGTGACAACGTTCCACAGTGATCTCCTCCTCCTGGGGTGACAACGCTCCACAGTGATCTCCTCCTCCTGGGGTGACAACGCTCCACAGTGATCTTCTCCTCCTGGGGTGACAACGTTCCACAGTGATTTCCTCCTCCTGGGGTGACAACGTTCCACAGTGATCTCCTCCTCCTGGGGTGACAACGCTCCACAGTGATCTCCTCCTCCTGGGGTGACAACGCTCCACAGTGATCTCCTCCTTCTGGGATGACAACGTTCCACAGTGATTTTCTCCTCCTGGGATGACAACGTTCCACAGTGATCTCTTCCTCCTGCGGTGACAACGTTCCACAGTGATCTCCTCCTTCTGGGATGACAACGTTCCACAGTGATCTCCTCCTCCTGGGGTGACAACGCTCCACAGTGATCTCCTCCTCCTGGGGTGACAACGTTCCACAGTGATCTCCTCCTCCTGGGGTGACAACGTTCCACAGTGATCTCCTCCTCCTGGGGTGACAACGTTCCACAGTGATTTCCTCCTCCTGGGGTGACAACGTTCCACAGTGATCTCCTCCTTCTGGGATGACAACGTTCCACAGTGATCTCCTCCTTCTGGGATGACAACGTTCCACAGTGATTTCCTCCTCCTGGGGTGACAACGCTCCACAGTGATCTCCTCCTGGGGTGACAACGTTCCACAGTGATCTCCTCCTCCTGGGGTAACAACGTTCCACAGTGATCTCCTCCTCCTGGGGTGACAACGTTCCACAGTGATCTCCTCCTCCTGGGGTGACAACGTTCCACAGTGATCTCCTCCTCCTGGGGTGACAACGTTCCACAGTGATCTCCTCCTCCTGGGGTGACAACGCTCCACAGTGATCTCCTCCTTCTGGGATGACAACGTTCCACAGTGATTTTCTCCTCCTGGGATGACAACGTTCCACAGTGATCTCCTCCTCCTGGGGTGACAACGTTCCACAGTGATCTCCTCCTCCTGGGGTGACAACGCTCCACAGTGATCTCCTCCTTCTGGGATGACAACGCTCCACAGTGATCTCCTCCTTCTGGGATGACAACGTTCCACAGTGATTTTCTCCTCCTGGGATGACAACGTTCCACAGTGATCTCTTCCTCCTGCGGTGACAACGTTCCACAGTGATCTCCTCCTTCTGGGATGACAACGTTCCACAGTGATCTCCTCCTCCTGGGGTGACAACGCTCCACAGTGATCTCCTCCTCCTGGGGTGACAACGCTCCACAGTGATCTCCTCCTCCTGGGGTGACAACGCTCCACAGTGATCTCCTCCTTCTGGGATGACAACGTTCCACAGTGATCTCCTCCTCCTGGGGTGACAACGTTCCACAGTGATCTCCTCCTCCTGGGGTGACAACGCTCCACAGTGATCTCCTCCTTCTGGGATGACAACGTTCCACAGTGATTTCCTCCTCCTGGGGTGACAACGCTCCACAGTGATCTCCTCCTCCTGGGGTGACAACGCTCCACAGTGATCTCCTCCTTCTGGGATGACAACGTTCCACAGTGATCTCCTCCTCCTGGGGTGACAACGTTCCACAGTGATCTCCTCCTCCTGGGGTGACAACGTTCCACAGTGATTTCCTCCTCCTGGGGTGACAACGCTCCACAGTGATCTCCTCCTGGGGTGACAACGCTCCACAGTGATCTCCTCCTCCTGGGGTGACAACGCTCCACAGTGATCTCCTCCTCCTGGGGTGACAACGCTCCACAGTGATCTCCTCCTTCTGGGGTGACAACGTTCCACAGTGATCTCCTCCTTCTGGGGTGACAACGTTCCACAGTGATTTCCTCCTCCTGGGGTGACAACGCTCCACAGTGATCGCCTCCTTCTGGGGTGACAACGCTCCACAGTGATCTCCTCCTTCTGGGGTGACAACGTTCCACAGTGATCTCCTCCTCCTGGGGTGACAACGCTCCACAGTGATCTCCTTCTGGGGTGACAACGTTCCACAGTGATCTCCTCCTCCTGGGGTGACAACGCTTCACAGTGATCTCCTCCTGGGGTGACAACGTTCCACCGTGATCTCCTCCTCCTGGGGTGAGAACATTCCATAGTGATCTCCTGGGGTGACAACGTTCCACAGTGATCTCCTCCTTCTGGGGTGAGAACGTTCCATAGTGATCTCCTGGGGTGACAACGCTCCACAGTGATTTCCTCTTGGGGTGACAACGCTCCTCTGTGATCTATGCCTGGGGTGACAATGATGAATATTCTAAATCCAGCTACATGACTGCTGGGAAGGCAGAGGATACGTATCCTGCACAGTTACAAAGAATCACTACACTGACCAATCAGGAGAATGTTCCATGTGGAGCCCTGTGCCTATAGATGTTTATATAATCTGGATAAATAAAGATGTTACAAAATTACAGAAAAATTTAAGAGGACCTGTCACTAGTGGCCATTGTAAGAGTGGCATTCTTTTACTGGTGGTCAATGTAGGGGGGGGGGGGGGCTTACACTGACTCCCAATGTAACCATGGTCCTCCTTTCACTGGTGGCCAAAGTAAGTGGACCTTATATTGACCCCCATTGTAACCAGATACAACTCTTCTGAGCACTAGTGTAAGAAGGGTTCTCTTTCCACTGGTGGCCATTGTACTGGTGGCATTCTTTAACTGGTGGCCAATATAAGGGCAGCCTTTCACTGATCCCCAATGTAACCAAGCACAACTTTTCTGAGCACCAGTATACAGTAAGTAGGGCCCTACCTCCACTGGTGGCCAATGTATGGGGAGCCTAACATTGACCCCAATGTAACTGATCACAACTGCTTCTGACCACTGACAAAAGTGGGGTACTCCAGCCCAGGAGGGGGAGGGGGACCTTCTTTCACTGGCCATTGTAAGGAGGGCCTTCTTTCTCTGGTGGCTAATTTAGTACTGGAGATGTCAGTAGAGGAGTCCGTTAAACAAGCCGGGGTCATACACGAGAAGGCAGGAGAATCCGGAGACAGGCAGAGGGTCAAACACTGGAAGCAGATGGTGGGGAAGTCCTTTTAACAAGCCGAGGTCAAACACTGGAAGCAGATGGTGGAGAAGTCCTTTTAACAAGCCGAGGTCAAACACTGGAGAGAAACAAGGTAGGTCAGGCAAATCCGGGTCAAACAGGTAAACACAAGGAGCAGGAATCAGGAACGGAACACTGGAAGCTGAAAGACAAACCAGCAATTAAACAGAGAACGAGTCAGTCCTTATATAGGCCAGAAAGGGGGCGTAACGCTGACGAACGAACGTTCGTACGCCATTACGCCGTTACGCCGTGTAGTGAACCAGTGTGTGCCGCTACTTTGCTAACGCGCATGCGCCGAAGCGCGGCTCCGCCGCGCAAACGCACAGGAACCTTCCGATGTTGGCAGGCTCTTCTCTTATTGCTTCTCTGACAGTGCCCCCCCCAAAGGGCAACCTCCGGATGCCCAATCAGGCCAGTACTCCCGGATATTTCTTGTGGAATGTTTGTATTAACCGTGGGGCGTGTATATTGGAGGAGGGTTCCCAAGAATTATCTTCTGGGGGGTACCCTTTCCACTTGACCAAATACTGGATATGACCCCCCCTCCTCCTACAGTCCATTATAGCCTCCACCTCAAATTCATCTTCGCCTTCAATATTAATTGGAGGAGGTGGCAACTCCTCCATTCCTGGGAAAGAACTGGGAGTTACTGGTTTTAAAAGAGAAGTATGAAAGACAGGATGGATTCTGTAAGAGCTAGGTAAAGAGAGTTCAAAGGCCACGGGGTTCACTACTCTCTTTATCTTGAAAGGACCAATAAATTTTGGACCTAATTTGCGTGAGGGACAAGAAAGTTTAAGGTTTGTTGCAGATAGCCAGACTTCATCCCCAATCTTAAAAATTGGGTTGTTCCTCCTCCCCTTGTCATAGTATTTCTTGTAGCTGTCCTGAGCCTTCTTCATAGCTTCCTGAATTATTTGAAAATTGGCTTGAATGGAATTTATTCGGTCTTGCACCGCAGGAACCGATACTTCTGAAAAAGAGTTAGGCAGAAAAGAGGGGTGAAATCCATAATTAGCCCAGAAAGGAGTTTGGTTGGTTGCTGTGTGTATGGAATTATTGTAGGCAAATTCTGCACAGGGGAGGAGCGAAACCCAGTTGTCTTGAGAGCATGAGCAAAAACAGCGCAGATATTGTTCCAGCGTTTGGTTCGTCCTCTCTGTCTGGCCATTACTTTGGGGATGATATGCTGAGGACAGGCATACCTTGATTTCTAGGGATTTGCAAAGGTCTCTCCAAAATTTTGAGGTGAACTGGACTCCTCTGTCAGACACAATGCTAACGGGTACTCCATGTAGCCTAACCACTTCCTTAATGAATATATCCGCGGTATCTGAAGCAGAGGGTGTGCCCTTCATGGGTAAGAAGTGGGCCATTTTTGAAAGGCGGTCGACCACTACCAGGATGGTGGAGAACCCCTCAGCAGGTGGTAGGTCGACGATGAAGTCCATAGCCACTTCCTTCCAGGGTTGCTCTGGAATGGGTAATGGTCTTAACAGACCCCAGGCTTTCGCATTGGATCCCTTGCTGCGTTGGCAAATAATACAGGAGTTTACGTAGTTCTTACAGTCCTGACTCCACCCTGGCCACCAGAAGGAACGATATATTAGTTCCGAGGTCTTTTGTACCCCGAAATGTCCTGCAAACTTGTTATCATGAAATGTTCTTAGTACCAAGGTTCTTACTTGCGCTGGAACAAATATTTTGTTTTGGGCCCATAGTAAACCATCCTGTTTCCTCAGTGTGGGTACTTCAGGGTTTAAGCATTGGCTGGAGGCCTGTTCAATGGCAGTTCTTAGATCTGGCTGGATTGAACAAAGAAAATTCTGTGAGGACAGAATAGTACCAGGTTCTGCTGTTTGAGAGGTTTCTGGGAACATCCGAGATAGGGCGTCTGCTTTCCCATTCTTGGAACCAGGCCGATAGGAAATGTGGAAGTTGAACCTGGAGAAGAACAAAGCCCAGCGGGCTTGCCGAGGTCTGAGGCGTTTTGCTGTTCTAAGGTACTCCATGTTCTTGTGATCTGTGAAGATCATAATGGGGTGAGAAGCACCTTCCAAAAGATATCTCCACTCCTCAAGAGCAAATTTGATGGCCAGTAGTTCACGCTCCCCCACGTCATAGTTCCTTTCTGGCGGGGACAGTTTCCGGGAGGCAAATGCCACAGGGTGAAGAAGGGCCTTCTGGCCTCGTCTTTGGGATAGAATTGCTCCTAAAGCTGACTCTGAGGCGTCTACTTCCAACACATAAGGGAAAGTGGGATCTGGGTGCAGTAGTATCGGGGCAGAAGTAAATAGATCCTTCAGTTTATCAAATGCTTCCTGAGTTTCTGGAGACCACTGGAATCGGCTTTGCTGGCGAGTCAATTGGGTTATGGGAGAAATGATCGATGAGAATCCTTTTATAAACCTGCGATAAAAGTTGGCAAAGCCCACAAATCGTTGGACCTCCTTTTTATCGGTAGGGGCTGGCCATTCCTGGATAGACTTCACTTTCTGAGGATCCATTGAGACCCCTTCAGTGGAGATAATGAACCCTAGGAATTGGACTACCGTTCTTTCGAATTCACATTTCTCTCCCTTTAGGTAAAGTCTGTGCTTCCTGAGGATCGTGAGTACCTTTTTCACATGGACTTGATGCAGCTCAATGGTTGTAGAGAAAATCAGTCATTCACTAGGTGTTGGAATGTAGCTGGGGCATTGCATAGGCTGAATGGCATCACTAGATATTCGAAATGTCCGAATCTAGACCTAAAAACCGTTTTCCACTCATCCCCTGGGCGTATCCGAACCAAGTTGTAGGCGCCCCTTAGGTCAAGTTTAGAGAAAACTCGTGCGGTTTGAAACCGTTGGAACAGTTCTGGGATGAGGGGAAGCGGATAACGGTTCTTGATGGTGATCTTGTTGATCTCCCTGTAATCCACACAAGGCCTTAAAGTACCATCTTTTTTATTGTATGCTGTCAATTTTCAATAAAGAATTTTTCTGGATTAAAAAAAAAAGTACCATCTTTTTTTTCAACGAAGAAGATCCCTGCTCCGGCCGGAGAGGAGGAAGGACGAATGAATCCCTTTTCAAGGTTTTCGTTGATGTAGGACCGAAGAGCCTCCAACTCCTTTTCTGATAGAGGAAATATACGACCAAAAGGAATCTCGGAGCCAGGTAAGAGATCAATGGGACAGTCGTATGGTCGGTGAGGAGGCAAACTGTCGGCTTTCTTTTTGTCAAAAATGTCCATGAATTCACGGTAGGCTGCAGGGACGTGCTGAAGATGATCAGGGACAGGCTGGATGGTCAGACAGGGAGCTGTGCAGACAGAACCAGAGGTGAAGCAGTGCTGGGAGCAGTAGGCCGAAGAGAAGGAGATCTTCTTCTCACTCCAATTAATATGGGGGTCGTGAGCTTGCAACCATGGAAGTCCCAGGATGATAGGGAACATGGGGGAGCAAATGATGTCAAAGCAAAGAAATTCTTGATGTCCTGAATCTGTGATGGTGAGAGTGGGTTTAGTTTCTTGGGTAACAGGCCCGGAACAGGGGGATGATCCATCGGCCAGGTGGATTTGGAGACTTTGTCTTTTATTTTGCAGAGGAATGTGTAAGCTTCGGGCTAGAGATGTATCCAGGAAGCAGCTGCAGGCGCCAGAATCAATAACGGCTGGTAGCTGGATCTCCTCGCCTGCCACCTGTAGGGAGACAGGAAGGACAAGGTGAGTTGAACTTGAACCATTGACTTGAAAGTTCATAGCTGTTGGTGGCTGGGACTTACTGGGTCTTATAGGACAGTTGCGCAAAAAGTGGCCTGACCCTCCACAGTACAGGCAGAGATTGGCTTCCCGCCGGCGTTGTTTCTCATCAGGTGTAAGTGGAGCCCGGATCAGGCCCAGTTGCATTGGCTTACTCTCCGAGGTAGAGGAAGAAGGGACTGTAGGAAGAGGATGACCTGTGGGGACCCTGGGTAGCATCCATGTAGGCCGGGGATATTGAAAACGTTCAGAACGTCGTTCCCGTAGACGTCTATCTAGTTTTATGGCTAGCTGGATCAACTCCTCCAGGGTGGAAGGAGAATCAACACTCGCTAATTCGTCTTTGAGAGTCTCTGAGAGTCCCTGGCGGTACTGGTATTTGAGAGCCGCCTCGTTCCATCCAGTGTCCCCAGACCATTTTCGAAATTCGACCGTATAGTCCTCCACCGGTCTCTTTCCCTGGACTAAGGTATGTAAGATGGACTCGGCCGTGGCTGTGCGTTGGGGATCATCATATAATCTTCCCATGGATTCAAAGAAGGTTTCCACAGAGTTGAGTAAAGGGCTCTTCTGCTCCAGGAGGTTGTGAGCCCAGGCTTGGGGTTCTTCGGACAACAAGGAAATAATGAACCCTACTTTTACTGTCTCAGAACTGAAAGTCTTAGGTTGGAGAGCCAGGTATAACAAGCAGGCATTTTTAAATGCTCTAAACCTTTTCCGATTCCCGGAAAATCGTTCGGGTGTGGGTACCCTAGGTTCTGGGTGAGGCATCACAACCGCAGGAGCCGAGCTGGAGTGATCTTGCGAAGAGCTGGCCCCACTGGGGGATGTGGAGGTTGCATCCCCGGGAGATAAGATTAGGTGCTGGAGACGACCTTCTAGTTGGAAATAGCCATCTTGTAGCCTCTGGACTGCTTGCGTAAGGGTCGTGACCTGCTGGCATAGAGCCTCGAGAGGGGATCCCACTCTGTCGGCCTCAGACATCTGGCTGGTTTGTACTATCACGGGTACTCACCGAGGCCGAGATGCTGGGAGTGGCTTCCCTTGCAACTAAGCGCACTATACCCCTGGTGATGGTACAGAGGGTATAGGGCCCAGAGAGGCACGGGTCGCCAGCAGGCAGGTAGCTCTTGAGAGGAGGTCTTCTGTAACGTAGAGATGAGAGCAATGGTGGCTCTGCCCCTGGAACTGGAGAAGAAGACCAGGCTGGGGTTCTAACCCGTAAACACAACGGGAGCTGAGAGAGGTGCAGGAGATCAGGCACGGAGAACCCAGTAATGGAGAGTCTGTGGTGCAGGCCGAGAACATATACTGGAGACTGGTAGCTGAGAAAGTCCTTTAAGCAGGCCGAGGGTCAAACACAGCAGACTGTAAGCAGAGAAGTCCTGAAGGCAAGCCAGAGGTATAGTACTGGAGATGTCAGTAGAGGAGTCCGTTAAACAAGCCGGGGTCATACACGAGAAGGCAGGAGAATCCGGAGACAGGCAGAGGGTCAAACACTGGAAGCAGATGGTGGGGAAGTCCTTTTAACAAGCCGAGGTCAAACACTGGAAGCAGATGGTGGAGAAGTCCTTTTAACAAGCCGAGGTCAAACACTGGAGAGAAACAAGGTAGGTCAGGCAAATCCGGGTCAAACAGGTAAACACAAGGAGCAGGAATCAGGAACGGAACACTGGAAGCTGAAAGACAAACCAGCAATTAAACAGAGAACGAGTCAGTCCTTATATAGGCCAGAAAGGGGGCGTAACGCTGACGAATGAACGTTCGTACGCCATTGCGCCATTACGCCGTGTAGTGAACCCGTGTGTGCCGCTACTTTGCTAACGCGCATGCGCCGAAGCGCGGCTCCGCCGCGCAAACGCACAGGAACCTTCCGATGTTGGCAGGCTCTTCTCTTATTGCTTCTCTGACAAGGGGCCTTAAACTGACCCCAATGTAACTGAACCAAACTCCTTCTGACCACCAATGTAAGAAAAGTCCATTGTAAGAGGGGCCTTCTCTCACTGGTGGCTATTGTGAGAAGGGCCTTCTTTCACTAGTGGCCAATGTAAGGGGAGCTTTACATCAACCCTCAATGTAGTTGGAAAAAACTCCTTCTGACCAGCAATGTAAGGGGGGCCCTTTGTAAGAGGGACCTTATTTTACTGGTGGCTATTGCAAGGAGGGCCTTCTTTTAAAACTGGTGGCCAAAAAAAGGGGAGCCTTACATGAATTCCCAAATGTAAATGGACACAATTCCTTCTAACCACCAATGTAAGAGGGGTTCATTGTAGGGAGACCTTCTTTTACTGGTGGCCATTGTGAGGAGGGCCGTCTTTCACTGGTGGCTATTGTGAGAAGAGCCTTCTTGCACTGGTGGCCTATGTAAGGGGAGCTTTACATAAACCCTCAATGTATCTGGACACAACTATTTCTGACCACCAATGTGAGGGGGGCCCATTGTAAGAGGGACCTTATTTTACTGGTGGCTATTGCGGGAGCGGAGCCTTATATCGACCCCCAAATGTACCTGGACAAATCTCAATCTGACAACCAATGTAAGAGGGTCCCAATGTAAGGGGGACTTTCTTTCACTGGTGGCCATTGTAAAGGGGGGGGGGGGGTTACTTTCACTGGTGGCCAATGTATGTATAGCTGTAAATTGATCCCCAATGTACCTGGTCGCAACTTCTTCTGACCACTAATGTAAGGGAGGCCCATTGCAAGGGGGGGGCTACTTTTACTGATGGACAACTCAACAGGAGCCTCACATTGATCCCCAATGTAACTGGACACAACTCCTTCTGACCACCAATGTGAGAGGGTGTCAGGGCTGGGCTCAGCCCTTCCTTCTCTGAGCTGGCCGCTCAGCTGTCTGCTAATTGTCAGCTCCTATCTCTCCACAGTTACTCAGCTGTTGATGATATTGTCAGTCCTGTCTACTTAAGCCGTCCAGTCCAGAGGATCTCTGCCTTCGCCTTGGTCAACATCACAGAAACTCTCCTGCGATCCTGTTCAAGACTTGCTCTGCTGCCATCCCTCCTGGCTCCAGATCCTGCTTGCTGTTCCACTACATTGATACCTGACTTCTGGCTTGGCTGACTATCCGTTCCGGTTACTGAACTTTGCTTATGTTTTGACTACGTTTGTTCTGTTTACTTTTATTATTAAACAAGTGTGATTTAACTGTACTTCTGTCTCGGCCTGATTTCATGGTTTCTGACAGAGAATGTAAGGACAGACTTACATTGATCCCCCATGTAACTGGACACAACTCCTTCTGATCACCAATGTAAGAGGGGCCTTCTTTCACTGGTGGCCAATGTAAGGATAGACTTACATTGATCCCCCATGTAACTGGAGCCACCTACTTCTGACCACCAATGTAGGAGGGGCCATCTTTCACTGGTGGCCATTGTAAGAGGAGCCTACTTTCGCTGGTGTCCAATGTAAGGATAGACTTACATTGATCCCCCATGTAACTTGACCCAACTCCTTCTGACCACCTATATAAGAGGGGCTTTCTTCCACTGGTGGCCATTGTAAGTGGACCCTACTTTCCCTGGTGGCCAATGTAAGGATAGACCTACATTGATCCCCCATGTATCTGCACACAGCTCCTTCTGACCACCAATGCAAGAGGTACATTCTTTCACTGGTGGCCATTGTAAGGGGAGCGTACTTTTACTGGTGGCCAACCATGTAACTGGACACAACTCCTTCTAACCACCAATGTAAGCGGGGTCCACTGTGGGTAAACCTAAAACCTCTTTCACTGGTGGCCACTGTCAAGAGGGCCTTCTTTCACTGGTGGCCATTGTGGGAAGGGCCTTCTTTCAGTGGTGGCCAATGCAAGGAGAGCCTAACATTGATTCCCAATGTAATCATTCACAACTCCTGACCACCAACATAAGTAAGGCCCTCTTCTCACTGGTGGCCATTGTAGTGGACAGAGGGATTCTTTCACCAGTGGTAAATTTAGGTGGGACATCTTTCACAGTTGGTCAACATAAGGGCAGCCTTCTTTCACAGAACACATATGGAGAAGAGGAGAATCTGGAATACAAAACTCCCAGGAAGTGTTGGGAATTATGGCAGGGAGATCTCACTGTTGAGAGTATCGAAGAAGTAGGAGAAAGCAGGGGCTGAGCAACCTAAAGTGGGTTCACAGTGTCTAACAACTGATGTAAAAGTATGTTAAAGTTCTTCAAGGAGACTATCAGCAAATATACCAAGTTCAATAGTGACTGATGCCTTTCATACAGACTAGTCAGGAGAAGAGATTCAGAAAGGCTTTACAGCCAACCATCACCCCAGATATAAAATAGAAGACACACTCTTTAGTATATGATTACAGATGATACTATTGCACTTCACCGATGAAAGAAACATTCTTGTGTATATTCCTGTGTATATTCCATGAAGACACAAGGGAAACACATGGTGATTGGAATCCAAATATAGCTACATATTTTGGATGTGGATTCCAGTGACCATATGTTTCCTCTCTGGGACTTTGCGGAATACAGTTTAAATAAGCCATTCAGCTATAACGTTATGACCACCCACCTAATATTGAGTAGACAGGCCTGACCCGTTGAGCCATGGACTTCACTAGACCTCTGAAGTTACGTTGTGGTATCTGGCACCAAGCCGTCAGTAGCAGATCCTTTGAGTCCTGTGAGGTGGGGCCTCCATTGACTTTTCCAGTACATCCCACAGATGCTCGATTGGATGGAGATCTGGAGAATTTGGAGGCCAAGTCAACACCAAGTCAACATTCTTGAACCATTTTTGCAGTGTGTCAGGGCGCATTATCCCACTGAAAGAGTCCACCGCCATCAGGAAATATTGTTTCCATGAAGGGGTGTACTTGGTCACCAACAATGTTTAGGTAGGTGGTACGTGTCAAGTAACATCCACATGAATGGCAGGAGCCAAGACTACCCATTCCCAGCAGAACATTGCCCAAAGCATCACACTGCCAGCTTGTCTTCCGTATTGCATCCTGGTGCCTCCCCAGGTGAAGGACGCACACACAACTGGCCATCCACATGATGTAAAAGAAAAAACGTGATTCATCAGACCAGGCCACGTTCTTTCATTGCTCCGTGCTCCAGTTCTGATGCTCACGTGCCCATTGTAAGGGCTTTTGGCTCTGGACACGGGTCAGCATGGGCACCCTGACTGGTCTGTGGCTACACAGCCCCATACACAACAAACCGCAATGCTCTGTGTGTTCTGACACTTTTCTATCAGAATCAGAGTTCACTTTTTCAGAAATTTGTGCTCCAGTAGCTCTTCTATTGGATCCGACTTCACAGGCCAGCTTTCCCTCCCAACCTTCATCAATGGGCCTTCCCTCCCCACCTGCATCAATAAGCCTTCCTCCTCACCTCCATCAATGAGCCTTCCCTCCCCACCCCCATCAACGAGCCTTCCCTCACCACCTCCATCAATGAGCCTTCCATCCCCACCTCCATCAATGAGCCTTCCTCCTCACCTCCATCAATGAGCCTTCCATCCCCACCTCCATCAATGAGCCTTCCTCCTCACCTCCATCAATGAGCCTTCTCTCCCCACCTCCATCAATGAGCCTTCCCTCCCCACCTCCATCAATGAGCCTTCCTCCTCACCTCCATCAATGAGCCTACTCTCCCCACCTCCATCAATGAGCCTTCCCTCCCCACCTCCATCAATGAGCCTTCCTCCTCACCTCCATCAATGAGCCTTCTCTTCCCACCTCCATCAATGAGCCTTCCCTCCCCACCTCCATCAATGAGCCTTCCCTCCCCACCTCCATCAATGAGCCTTCCTCCTCACCTCCATCAATGAGCCTTCTCTCCTCACCTCCATCAATGAGTCTTCCCTCCCTACCCCCATCAACGAGCCTTCCCTCCCCACCTCCATCAATGAGCCTTCCCTCCCCACCCCCATCAACGAGCCTTCCCTCCCCACCTCCATCAATGAGCCTTCCCTCCCCTCCTCCATCAATGAGCCTTCCCTCCCCACCTCCATCAATGAGCCTCCCCCCCCCACCTCCATCAATAAGCCTTCCCTCCCCACCTCCATCAATGAGCCTTCCCTCCCCACCTCCATCAATGGGCCTTCCCTCCCCACCTCCATCAATGAGCCTTCCCCCCCACCTCCATCAATGAGCCTTCCCTCCCCACCTCCATCAATGAGCCTCCCCCCCCCACCTCCATCAATGAGCCTTCCCTCTCCCACCTCCATCAATGAGCCTTCCCTCCCCACCTCCATCAACGAGCCTTGGCCACCCAGGACCATTGCCGGCTGGCTGATTTTCCTTCCTTGAACCACTTTTGGTTGGTCCTGACCACTGCAGACCGGGAACATCCCACAAAAGCTGCAGTAATGGAGTTGCTCTGACCCAGTCATCTGAACTTTACAATTTGGTCCTTGTCAAAATCACTCAAATCCTTACTCTTGTCCATTTTTTCTGCTTTCAACACATCACCTATAGCAGTGATGGCGAACCTTGGCACCCCAGATGAACTACATTTCCCATGATGCTCGACTACACTGCAGAGTGCACGAGCATCATGGGAAATGTAGTTCTAAAACATCTGGGGTGCCAAGGTTCGCCATCACTGTCCTATAGGGTCCACATGTTTACTAGCTGCCTAACATATCCCACTGGCTTTCAGATGCCATTGTAATGAGATAATCAATGGTAATCACTTTATGTCTTATCTGTGTACATACAATTAGTGATGAATGAGCTGAATGTACCTGGCTTTATTTTGTGCGAACATTACTACGTTTTGGATGCAGAACATGAACTTTATTGAAGTCAATGGGAGGCGAATGAAAATGGTGATGGCCATTTTTTAGGCTAATAGACAAGGGATTATTAAACAGATGTCAAAGTGGTCTGGCCACTTTCCTGGGGGACACAAGCACTCAATATGGGGAGGGTACCTTGTTGAGGGGGACTCCCTGGCATAGCACCTTGTCCACATGTTGAGGACAAGGATCTCTTCCCCACAACCCTGACCCAGTGGTTGTGGGGGGTCTGTGGGGGAGGGGCTTATCAGACTCTGGAAGCCCGCTTTAACAAGAAGGGTGCCCCCAGATACTGGTCCCCCCAAGTGAATTAGTAAGGGATATAAAGCAAATCTAAAAAAAAAAAAAAACAGACACCCACCAACACATCTTATCCCTTGACTGCTCGTCCAATCACAGCGGCCCTTTACTACATCATTCATCAGATGTCAGCCAATGACAGCTGATCCCGGATGTAAAAACAAGCTGGTTATCTGCTTTTTTTCTCCTCAAGCTGAGAAAGAAGAAAGCCGGTAACCAGCTTCTGTTACAGGGACATCGGCACCAACATTGCCCACCAGTGCTGCTAATCAGTGCCCACTAGTGCTGCCAATCAGTGCTGCCAGTGTCACCTATCAGTGCCCCTATCAGTGCTGCCTATCAATGCCTCATCATCAGTGTCACCTATCAATGCCAATTAGTGTTGTCTATCAGTGCCACCTCTTAGTGCCCATCAGTGCCCCATCATCAGTGTCACCTATCAGTGCCAATTAGTGTTGTCTATCAGTGCCACCTCTTAGTGCACATCAGTGCCCCATCATCAGTGTCACCTATCAGTGCCGCTTATCAGTGCCCATTAGTGCTGCTTATCAGTACCACCTATCAGTGCAGATTCATCAGTGCCGCCTCGTCAGTGCCCACCAGTGCAGCCTCATCAGTGCCCATCAGTGCAGCCTCATCAGTGCCCACCAGTGCAGCCTCATCAGTGCCCACCAGTGCAGCCTCGTCAGTGCCATCTCATCAGTGCCCACCAGTGCAGCCTCATCAGTGCCATCTCATCATTGCCGCCTCATCAGTGCCATCTCACCGGTGTCCTGCATGTAGATTGGGGGCAGGGCACATGGATTAGTGGGGCGGCGCTCATGCACCCCTTATGGAGGGGCCACCACTGCTCAACATAGTGGGATGAATTTTAAGAACATTACGCAAAAAAAAAAAAAAAAAACATTGTGAAGTCCCCTCTTACTTCTAAATTTAATTTTAAAGGAGAACCCCCCCCAAAAAAAGTACTCAAAGAAACAAACCAAACACTTATCTTAGCATGCAGCCTGGCAGATCAGGAAAGGTGGTGGCGAAAGGGCAGCATGCCCCTCCAAAATCATACCAGGCCTAAACATTGGCTCCCTGGGAAAGCACCCATGTCCTCATGTTGCTATGGACAAAGGGCCTCTTCCCCATAACCCTGGCCTGGTGGTGGTGGTGGTGGGGGTCTGCAGGCAATGGGCATATCGAAACCTCAAAGTCCACTTTAATAATAAGGGGGCCCCCCAGACACTTTCACAAAAAAAGTCCATTGATGCAGATCCCAAAATTGATACCCTTAACGCAACGGAGTCTCTACGCTTTGAATATCGGGCGTTTGTCTCAAGGACTGGGCGTTTTCTAGGCAGGTTGCATTTACATTAAACCTTTCAGCTGTAATCTCCTTGCTTATCTAACTGCTGGAGATATCAGTTGTGTACATTAGAAGAGATTTGCAGCGCTTGACGTGAGCGAGGAGGAGGAGGAGGAGGAAGAGGATCGCAGTGACAAGCAGACGTCAGCGTCTTTGTCCTCCCGTTTCCTCTCCTATTGAAGGTCCGGACTGTCAGGTAGGATCTGCTTTCATTCCTGGTTATACGGCAGCTGCTTGGATTTCAGGTTGGTGGCCCCCCCCCCCCGGAGGATGCTGGGAATTAGTCTGGGCCATTGTGCTGCGCCTCCGACCACTGCAGCGTGGATTAGACCCTGAATAGTGCGTGACGAGCGCGGACGTCACCGCTGCAATCCGTGATAATTGTCACACAAATGACCGAGGATCAGATGACATCCTTCTGTTCTTCTGTTAACTCTTATGCCGCGTACACACGGTCGGACTTTTCGTCTACAAAAGTCAGACAGCCTGTCCGACAGACTTCCGGCAGACTTTCGGTGGACTTTCGACGGACTTGCGGCGGACTTTCTAACGAACAGACTTGCCTACCCACGATCACACAAAAGTCCGACGGATTCGTACGTGATGACGTACACCGGACTAAAATAAGGAAGTTCATAGCCAGTAGCCAATAGGTGCCCTAGCGTGGCTTTTTGTCCGTCGGACTAGCACACAGACGAGCGGATTTCGGGGTCCGTCGTAGTTACGAAGTAAAGATTTGAAGCATGTTTCAAATCTAAAGTACGTCGGATTTGAGGCTAAAAAAGTACGTTGAAAGTCCGGAGAAGCCCACACACGATCGGATTACCAGCCAGCTTTAGTCCGTCAGCGTCCGTTGGACTTTTGTAGACGAAAAGTCCGACCGTGTGTACGCGGCATTAGGTCGTTATTATTTCCACAGACAACCTTCCAACTCACTTATCCCAAATTCATACGGAGCAATCCAATCAAATGTTCAAAAACTGGGAGATGCGGCGTGCTGCCCCGTCTGTCTCTCTCTAATTGTTTTTGGTAGAAAAGCTGAACTTTGGACAAAATAAAAGACAAAATCAAATACACCCACAGGTGTGCACACAGGGTGTGCTGGGTGTGCCTGGGCACATCCTAATCACCCTATGCGGGGCCCGATTCCCTCTGCTTCCTGATGTTCCCCTGTCTCTCCCCTGCCAGCTCTCCTCCTCTTCTCTCTGGCTGGCTGCTGTGTTTCAGGATGGATGGATGAATGAATGAACACACTGAGTGATCTATACCGATCACTCCTGTGTTCTTTTGTAACTGAAGCATGGTGAACTATGTTTACTATGTTCCAGTTTGTAAATTCCCATTCATTCACTGTCCAGTGCAGCTGAGGCTGCAGAGAAAGGGACTGGGGAACCTCTGTCCTCAGTCCCCTTCTCTCTGTTTAGACCCCTAATATTTCACCAAAGCCCCCAACGGGGCTCCTAAAAAAAATTGTATAAAAAATAATATTGTAAAAAAAAAAAAAAAAAACTACTAACACAGTTCACCGCCCTACTGACACCAATCACTGCTCTACTGATACCATCCGCTGCTCTACTGACACCGTCCACTGCCCTACTGACACCAATCACTGCTCTACTGACACCGTCCTCTGCCCTACTGACACCGTCCTCTGCCCTACTTACACCGTCCTCTGCCCTACTGACACCGTCCTCTGCCCTACTGACACCGTCCGCTGCCCTACTGACACCGTCCGCTGCCCTACTGACACCGTCCGCTGCCCTACTGACACCGTCCGCTGCCCTACTGACACCGTCCGCTGCCCTACTGACACCGTCCTCTGCCCTACTGACACCGTCCGCTGCCCTACTGACACCGTCCGCTGCCCTACTGACACCGTCCGCTGCCCTACTGACACCGTCCGCTGCCCTACTGACACCGTCCGCTGCCCTACTGACACCGTTCCCTGCTCTACTGACACCGTCCGCTGCTCTACTGACACCGTCCGCTGCTCTACTGACACCGTCCGCTGCTCTACTGACACCGTCCGCTGCTCTACTGACACCGTCCGCTGCTCTACTGACACCGTCCGCTGCTCTACTGACACCGTCCGCTGCTCTACTGACACCGTCCTCTGCTCTACTGACACCGTCCGCTGCTCTACTGACACCGTCCGCTGCTCTACTGACACCGTCCGCTGCTCTACTGACACCGTCCGCTGCTCTACTGACACCGACCTCTGCCCTACTGACACCGTCCTCTGCCCTACTGACACCGTCCACTGCCCTACTGACACCGTCCACTGCTCTACTGACACAGTCCACTGCTCTACTGACACCGTCCACTGCTCTACTGACACCGTCCTCTGCCCTACTGACACCGTCCTCTGCCCTACTGACACCGTCCACTGCCCTACTGACACCGTCCACTGCTCTACTGACACCGTCCTCTGCCCTACTGACACCGTCCACTGCCCTACTGACACCGTCCTCTGCTCTACTGACACCGTCCTCTGCCCTACTGACACCGTCCTCTGCCCTACTGACACCGTCCACTGCCCTACTGACACCGTCCTCTGCTCTACTGACACCGTCCTCTGCTCTACTGACACCGTCCTCTGCTCTACTGACACCGTCCTCTGCCCTACTGACACCGTCCACTGCCCTACTGACACCGTCCACTGCCCTACTGACACCGTCCTCTGCTCTACTGACACCGTCCTCTGCCCTACTGACACCGTCCACTGCCCTACTGACACCGTCCACTGCTCTACTGACACCGTCCTCTGCTCTACTGACACCGTCCTCTGCTCTACTGACACCGTCCTCTGCTCTACTGACACCGTCCTCTGCTCTACTGACACCGTCCTCTGCCCTACTGACACCGTCCACTGCCCTACTGACACCGTCCTCTGCTCTACTGACACCGTCCGCTGCTCTACTGACACCGTCAGCTGCTCTACTGACACCATCCTCTGCCCTACTGACACCGTCCACTGCCCTACTGACACCGTCCTCTGCCCTACTGACACCGTCCACTGCTCTACTGACACCGTCCACTGCTCTGATATACACGCATGTGTGTTTGTGCTCTGGGGTCCACTGCCCTACTGACACCATCCACTTCCCTACTGACACCGCCCTCTGCTCTACTGACACCGTCCTCTGCCCTACTGACACCGTCCACTGCCCTACTGACACCGTCCACTGCCCTACTGACACCGTCCACTGCCCTACTGACACCGTCCACTGCTCTACTGACACCGTACTCTGCCCTACTGACACCGTCCTCTGCTCTACTGACACCGTCCTCTGCTCTACTGACACCGTCCACTGCCCTACTGACACCGTCCACTGCTCTACTGACACCGTCCTCTGCTCTACTGACACCGTCCACTGCCCTACTGACACCGTCCTCTGCCCTACTGACATGTTCACTGCCCTACTGACACCGTCCTCTGCCCTACTTACACCGTCCTCTGCTCTACTTACACCGTCCACTGCCCTACTGACACCGTCCACTGCTCTACTGACACCGTCCTCTGCTCTACTGACACCGTCCACTGCCCTACTGACACCGTCCACTGCTCTACTGACACCGTCCTCTGCCCTGCTGACACCGTCCACTGCTCTACTGACACTGTCCACTGCCCTACTGACACCGTCCTCTGCCCTACTGACACCGTCCACTGCCCTACTGACACCGTCCTCTGCCCTACTGACATGTTCACTGCCCTACTGACACCGTCCTCTGCCCTACTTACACCGTCCTCTGCCCTACTTACACCATCCTCTGCTCTACTTACACCGTCCTCTGCTCTACTTACACCGTCCTCTGCTCTACTGACACCGTCCACTGCTCTGCTGACACCGTCCTCTGCCCTGCTGACACCGTCCGCTGCCCTACTGACACCGTCCGCTGCTCTACTGACACCGTCCTCTGCCCTACTGACACCGTCCTCTGCCCTACTGACACCGTCCGCTGCTCTACTGACACCATCAGCTGCTCTACTGACACCGTCCTCTGCCCTACTGACACCATTCACTGCCCTACTGACACCGTCCACTGCCCTACTGACACCGTCCTCTGCTCTACTGACACCGTCCTCTGCCCTACTGACACCGTCCACTGCCCTACTGACACCGTCCTCTGCCCTACTGACATGTTCACTGCCCTACTGACACCGTCCTCTGCCCTACTGACACCGTCCTCTGCTCTACTTACACCGTCCTCTGCCCTAATTACACCGTCCTCTGCTCTACTTACACCGTCCTCTGCTCTACTTACACCGTCCTCTGCTCTACTGACACCGTCCTCTGCTCTACTGACACCGTCCTCTGCCCTGCTGACACCGTCCGCTGCCCTACTGACACCGTCCGCTGCTCTACTGACACCGTCCTCTGCCCTACTGACACCGTGCTCTGCCCTACTGACACCGTCCGCTGCTCTACTGACACCGTCAGCTGCTCTACTGACACTGTCCTCTGCCCTACTGACACCGTCCACTGCCCTACTGACACCGTCCACTGCTCTACTGACACCGTCCACTGCTCTGATATACACGCATGTGTGTTTGTGCTCTGGGGTCCACTTCCCTACTGACACCGCCCTCTGCTCTACTGACACCGTCCTCTGCCCTACTGACACCGTCCACTGCCCTACTGACACCGTCCACTGCCCTACTGACACCGTCCACTGCTCTACTGACACCGTCCTCTGCCCTACTGACACCGTCCACTGCCCTACTGACACCGTCCTCTGCTCTACTGACACCGTCCACTGCCCTACTGACACCGTCCTCTGCCCTACTGACATGTTCACTGCCCTACTGACACCGTCCTCTGCCCTACTTACACCGTCCTCTGCTCTACTGACACCGTCCACTGCTCTACTGACACCGTCCTCTGCCCTGCTGACACCGTCCACTGCTCTACTGACACCGTCCTCTGCCCTACTGACACCGTCCACTGCCCTACTGACACCGTCCTCTGCCCTACTGACATGTTCACTGCCCTACTGACACCGTCCTCTGCCCTACTTACACCGTCCTCTGCCCTACTTACACCGTCCTCTGCTCTACTGACACCGTCCTCTGCCCTGCTGACACCGTCCGCTGCCCTACTGACACCGTCCTCTGCTCTATTGACACCGTCCTCTGCCCTACTGACACCGTCCGCTGCCCTACTGACACCGTCCGCTGCCCTACTGACACCGTCCGCTGCCCTACTGACACCGTCCTCTGCCCTACTGACACCGTCCGCTGCCCTACTGACACCGTCCGCTGCCCTACTGACACCGTCCGCTGCCCTACTGACACCGTCCGCTGCCCTACTGACACCGTCCGCTGCCCTACTGACACCGTCCGCTGCCCTACTGACACCGTCCGCTGCCCTACTGACACCGTCCGCTGCTCTACTGACACCGTCCGCTGCTCTACTGACACCGTCCGCTGCTCTACTGACACCGTCCGCTGCTCTACTGACACCGTCCGCTGCTCTACTGACACCGTCCGCTGCTCTACTGACACCGTCCGCTGCTCTACTGACACCGACCTCTGCCCTACTGACACCGTCCTCTGCCCTACTGACACCGTCCGCTGCTCTACTGACACCGTCCGCTGCTCTACTGACACCGTCCGCTGCTCTACTGACACCGTCCGCTGCTCTACTGACACCGTCCGCTGCTCTACTGACACCGTCCGCTGCTCTACTGACACCGTCCTCTGCTCTACTGACACCGTCCGCTGCTCTACTGACACCGTCCGCTGCTCTACTGACACCGTCCGCTGCTCTACTGACACCGTCCGCTGCTCTACTGACACCGTCCGCTGCTCTACTGACACCGACCTCTGCCCTACTGACACCGTCCTCTGCCCTACTGACACCGTCCACTGCCCTACTGACACCGTCCACTGCTCTACTGACACAGTCCACTGCTCTACTGACACCGTCCACTGCTCTACTGACACCGTCCTCTGCCCTACTGACACCGTCCACTGCCCTACTGACACCGTCCACTGCTCTACTGACACCGTCCTCTGCCCTACTGACACCGTCCACTGCCCTACTGACACCGTCCTCTGCTCTACTGACACCGTCCTCTGCCCTACTGACACCGTCCACTGCCCTACTGACACCGTCCACTGCCCTACTGACACCGTCCACTGCCCTACTGACACCGTCCTCTGCTCTACTGACACCGTCCTCTGCTCTACTGACACCGTCCTCTGCCCTACTGACACCGTCCACTGCCCTACTGACACCGTCCACTGCCCTACTGACACCGTCCTCTGCTCTACTGACACCGTCCTCTGCCCTACTGACACCGTCCACTGCCCTACTGACACCGTCCACTGCTCTACTGACACCGTCCACTGCTCTACTGACACCGTCCTCTGCTCTACTGACACCGTCCTCTGCTCTACTGACACCGTCCTCTGCCCTACTGACACCGTCCACTGCCCTACTGACACCGTCCTCTGCTCTACTGACACCGTCCGCTGCTCTACTGACACCGTCAGCTGCTCTACTGACACCATCCTCTGCCCTACTGACACCGTCCACTGCCCTACTGACACCGTCCTCTGCCCTACTGACACCGTCCACTGCTCTACTGACACCGTCCACTGCTCTGATATACACGCATGTGTGTTTGTGCTCTGGGGTCCACTGCCCTACTGACACCATCCACTTCCCTACTGACACCGCCCTCTGCTCTACTGACACCGTCCTCTGCCCTACTGACACCGTCCACTGCCCTACTGACACCGTCCACTGCCCTACTGACACCGTCCACTGCCCTACTGACACCGTCCACTGCTCTACTGACACCGTACTCTGCCCTACTGACACCGTCCTCTGCTCTACTGACACCGTCCTCTGCTCTACTGACACCGTCCACTGCCCTACTGACACCGTCCACTGCTCTACTGACACCGTCCTCTGCTCTACTGACACCGTCCACTGCCCTACTGACACCGTCCTCTGCCCTACTGACATGTTCACTGCCCTACTGACACCGTCCTCTGCCCTACTTACACCGTCCTCTGCTCTACTTACACCGTCCACTGCCCTACTGACACCGTCCTCTGCTCTACTGACACCGTCCTCTGCTCTACTGACACCGTCCACTGCCCTACTGACACCGTCCACTGCTCTACTGACACCGTCCTCTGCCCTGCTGACACCGTCCACTGCTCTACTGACACTGTCCACTGCCCTACTGACACCGTCCTCTGCCCTACTGACACCGTCCACTGCCCTACTGACACCGTCCTCTGCCCTACTGACATGTTCACTGCCCTACTGACACCGTCCTCTGCCCTACTTACACCGTCCTCTGCCCTACTTACACCATCCTCTGCCCTACTTACACCGTCCTCTGCCCTACTTACACCATCCTCTGCTCTACTTACACCGTCCTCTGCTCTACTGACACCGTCCACTGCTCTGCTGACACCGTCCTCTGCCCTGCTGACACCGTCCGCTGCCCTACTGACACCGTCCGCTGCTCTACTGACACCGTCCTCTGCCCTACTGACACCGTCCTCTGCCCTACTGACACCGTCCGCTGCTCTACTGACACCGTCCTCTGCCCTACTGACACCATTCACTGCCCTACTGACACCGTCCACTGCCCTACTGACACCGTCCTCTGCTCTACTGACACCGTCCTCTGCCCTACTGACACCGTCCACTGCCCTACTGACACCGTCCTCTGCCCTACTGACATGTTCACTGCCCTACTGACACCGTCCTCTGCCCTACTGACACCGTCCTCTGCTCTACTTACACCGTCCTCTGCCCTAATTACACCGTCCTCTGCTCTACTTACACCGTCCTCTGCTCTACTTACACCGTCCTCTGCTCTACTGACACCGTCCTCTGCTCTACTGACACCGTCCTCTGCCCTGCTGACACCGTCCGCTGCCCTACTGACACCGTCCGCTGCTCTACTGACACCGTCCTCTGCCCTACTGACACCGTGCTCTGCCCTACTGACACCGTCCGCTGCTCTACTGACACCGTCAGCTGCTCTACTGACACTGTCCTCTGCCCTACTGACACCGTCCACTGCCCTACTGACACCGTCCACTGCTCTACTGACACCGTCCACTGCTCTGATATACACGCATGTGTGTTTGTGCTCTGGGGTCCACTTCCCTACTGACACCGCCCTCTGCTCTACTGACACCGTCCTCTGCCCTACTGACACCGTCCACTGCCCTACTGACACCGTCCACTGCCCTACTGACACCGTCCACTGCTCTACTGACACCGTCCTCTGCCCTACTGACACCGTCCACTGCCCTACTGACACCGTCCTCTGCTCTACTGACACCGTCCACTGCCCTACTGACACCGTCCTCTGCCCTACTGACATGTTCACTGCCCTACTGACACCGTCCTCTGCCCTACTTACACCGTCCTCTGCTCTACTGACACCGTCCACTGCTCTACTGACACCGTCCTCTGCCCTGCTGACACCGTCCACTGCTCTACTGACACCGTCCTCTGCCCTACTGACACCGTCCACTGCCCTACTGACACCGTCCTCTGCCCTACTGACATGTTCACTGCCCTACTGACACCGTCCTCTGCCCTACTTACACCGTCCTCTGCCCTACTTACACCGTCCTCTGCTCTACTTACACCGTCCTCTGCTCTACTGACACCGTCCACTGCTCTACTGACACCGTCCTCTGCCCTGCTGACACCGTCCGCTGCCCTACTGACACCGTCCGCTGCTCTACTGACACCGTCCTCTGCCCTACTGACACCGTCCTCTGCCCTACTGACACCGTCCTCTGCCCTACTGACACCGTCCGCTGCTCTACTGACACCATCAGCTGCTCTACTGACACCGTCCTCTGCCCTACTGACACCATCCACTGCCCTACTGACACCGTCCACTGCCCTACTGACACCGTCCTCTGCCCTACTGACATGTTCACTGCCCTAATGACACCGTCCTCTGCCCTACTTACACCGTCCTCTGCCCTACTTACACCGTCCTCTGCTCTACTTACACCGTCCTCTGCTCTACTGACACCGTCCACTGCTCTACTGACACCGTCCACTGCTCTACTGACACCGTCCACTGCTCTACTGACACCGTCCTCTGCCCTGCTGACATCGTCCGCTGCCCTACTGACACCGTCCGCTGCTCTACCGACACCGTCCTCTGCCCTACTGACACCGTCCGCTGCTCTACTGACACTGTCCGCTGCTCTACTGACACCGTCAGCTGCTCTACTGACACCATCCTCTGCCCTACTGACACCGTCCACTGCTCTGATATACACGCATGTGTGTTTGTGCTCTGGGGTCCACTGCCCTACTGACACCATCCACTTCCCTACTGACACCGCCCTCTGCTCTACTGACACCGCCCTCTGCTCTACCGACACCGCCCTCTGCTCTACCGACACCGTCCACTGCTCTGATATACACGCATGTGTGTTTGTGCTCTGGGGTGCACACCTTAATACAATAGGCTGCGCACACCAATGCATGTAACCAGCACATGATGTACAGTAAGTGCCTGAATTTAATCTAACTCTCCCGGTCCCTGTACAGCAGAGCTCAGATTGTGAGAGTGAGAAGCAGCACGAGAAGCCAACCAGGTCATGTGATGACAAGAAGCTGATAGGAGAGTAGAGTAGAGTAGAGTGACAGAGAAATGAACTCATCATTATACTGCTTTTCCTTTCACATGTCCAATCACATATCCTGTGGGGGCGGGTCTGGGACAACCTGGGCTCAGAGTAAGTAGATAAAATTGGGCTGGATATTAGACTGAGAACAGATGAAAATTAATGTGGGGGATGAAGGGGGGCTCTGGGGGGGGGGGGGGTCACAGGCCAAGTAGAAACGCCTGTCCCCTGCCAGCATGCTGCAGAGAAGGACCCTTGCTCTCTGTGCAGAAGCAGTGGTGCAGAAAATGGCCCTTGTTCTCTGTATAGAAGCAGTGATCTCTCTGCAGAGATGGACCCTTGGTCTCTATGCGGAAGCATTGGTCTCTCTGCAGAGAAGGGCCCTTGCTTCCTGTGTGGAATCAGTGATCTCTCTGCAACAAAGGGCCCTTGCTCTCTATGTGAAGGCAGTAATCTCTTTACAAATAAGGACCCTTGCTCTCTGTGTGGAAGCATTGGTCTCTCCACAGAGAAAGGTCCTTGGTCTCTGTGTGGAAGTAGTGGCTTCTCTGCAGAGAAGAACCCTTGGTCTCTGGGTGTAGGCAGCGGTGTCTTGGTAAAGATGGGTCCTTGCTCTATGTGTGGAAACAGTGATCCCTCTGCAGATAAGAATCCTTGTGCACTGCGTTAAAGTAGTGGTCCCTCTGCAAAGAAGAACCCTTGGTATCTGTGTGGAAACAGTGGTCTCATGGCAGAGATGGGTCCTTGCTCTATGTGTGACAACAGTGATCCCTCTGCAGAGAAGGACCCTTGGTCTCTGGGTGTAGGCAGTGGTGTCTTGGTAGAGATGGTTCCTTGCTCTATGTGTGGAAACAGTGATCCCTCTGCAGAGAAGGACCCTTGCTCTTTGTGTTAAAGCAGTGGTCCCGCTGCAAAGAAGGACTGCAGAGAAGGACACTTGCTTCCTATGTGGAAGCAGTGATCTCTCTACAGGAGCAACAGGACCCTTGGTCTCTGGGTGGAAGCAGGTGTTACATTGCAGAGAAGGGCCCCTGCTTTATCTGTGAATGTAGTAGTCCCTCTGAAGAGAAAGACCCTTGGACTCTGGGTAGAAGCAGTGGTCTAATTGCAGAGAAGGGGCCTTTCTCTATGTGTATAAACAGTTGTCTCTCTGCAGAGAAGGGCTCTTGCTTTCTGTGTGGAAGCAGAGATCTCTCTGGAAGAAGTGATCTCTCTGCAGAGCAGGATCCTTCCATGGTCTCTGGGTGGAAGCAGTGATCTCTCTGCAAGGTAGGATCCTTCTTTGGTCTCTGGGTGGAAGCAGTGATCTCTCTGCAGGGTAGGATCCTTCCTTGGTCTCTGGGTGGAAGCAGTGATCTCTCTGCCAAGAAGGACCCTTGGTCTCTGGGTGGAAGCAGTGATCTCTCTGAAGAGCATGATCCTTGGTCTATGGGGGGAAGCAGTGATCTATCTGCAGAGCAGGATCCTTGGTCTCTGGGTGGAAGCAGTGATCTCTCTGCAGATCATGATCCTTGGTCTCTGGGTGGAAGCAGTGATCTCTCTGCAGATCAGGATCCTTCCTTGGTCTCTGGATGAAAGCAGTGATCTCTCTGCCGAGAAGGACAATTGGTCTCTGGGTGGAAGCAGTGATCTCTCTGCAGATCATGAGCCTTGGTCTCTGGGTGGAAGCAGTGATCTCTCTGCAGAGCAGGATCCTTCCATGGTCTCTGGGTGGAAGCAGTGATCTCTCTGCCGAGAAGGACCATTGGCCTCTGGGTGGAAGCAGTGATCACTCTGCAGAGCAGGATCCTTCCTTGGTCTCTGGGTGGAAGCAGTGATCTCTCTGCCGAGGACCATTGGTTTCTGGGTGGAAGCAGGTGATCTCTCTGCTGAGAAGGGCCATTGGCCTCTGGGTGGAAGCAGTGATCACTCTGCAGACCAGGATCCTTCCTTGGTTTCTGGGTGGAAGCAGTGATCTCTCTACAGAAAGGGGCCCTATTGTGTGAAGGATCCACCCTCTGGCTAAAAAAAAAAATACAAAATGTTTCCTGGAGATCATAACGGAGCTTTCTCACCACCTCCCCACCAGTCTATTCGTTGTTTTTTTAAAGTTTTTGTAGGAGTTCCACTTTAATGGCAGACCAGAGCAACGTCGTGCAACCAAAGTCAAAAACAATTCCTCCGCCAATCTTTATAAAAGGATCCCGAAGCCTTTTTTTTTTTTTTTTTTAGCTCTGGTTCTGGATATTTTTGTCTCTTGGTATGACGTTGTCATTGGTGGCCGTCGGCCAGTATGGTGGTCTGAGCCCACATGTGGACGGATGGTGTGGTGGGTGATATGGAGGAGGTCTGTGACTCTGGGACAGCGCCGCATTCCCACTTTATGTTCTTTTCCAGACCACAGAGGACGCGCCACGCCAACATTTTCCTCCAAACCCTTCGGATATAAAGCGGCTTTCAGCGGGATGGCGATTATCTCATTATCACATTGTTAGAAATGAGAAGGGAGATAATAATACAGAAAAACAGATCACACCACCAATCCGGGAACAAAGAAAAGAATCCAGGGGCCCTGGCCAGGAAGGGGGGAGGGGGGGGGCAGTTTTTTTTTAGGGCAGGTTACTTAAATTATAATTTCTCAAGTTATCACTCATATTATTCCTGTGTCTGTATCTGTGTATATATATATATATATATATATATATATATATATATATATATATATATGGAAATTGATACATTTATCATTTCTTCATGGGCAGAATCTACACTAAAATTTGACCTGATCATATTGCCCAAGTGCGGAGAACAAATGGCTGTTGCTGAAATGTCTCCTGAGCCTATTAAAAAAAAAAAAGTGTTCCTCAGGGGAAGGGCCCATCTGTGCCACCACTGTGATGACATTTCTCTGACCCACCAATCAGGTGATACAATGTAGAAAACTTCTTCAGCAAAATTCAACAATAACTCTTCGCTCCTTCCTCTATGACTCTCCTCTCCTGAAATACTCTGCTCTACTGGAGGACTCTGCTCCTTCCTCTATAACTCTCCTCTCCTGCAATACTCTGCACTGCTGGAGGACTCTGCTCCTTCCCCTATAACTCTCCTCTCCTCTCCTGAAATACTCTGCACTGCTGGAGGACTCTGCTCCTTCCCCTATAACTCTCCTCTCCTCTCCTGAAATACTCTGCTATGCTGGAGGACTCTGCTCCTTCCTCTATAACTCTCCTCTCCTGAAATACTTTGCTCTGCTGAAGGACTCTGCTCCTTCCTCTAAAACTCTCATCTCCTGCAATATTATGCACTGCTGGATGACTCTGCTCCTTCCTCTATAACTCTCCTCTCCTGAAATACTCTGCACTGCTGGAGGACTCTGCTCCTTCCTCTAACTTTCCTCTCCTATAATACTCTGCACTGCTGGAGGACTCTGCTCCTTCCTCTATAACTCTCCTGAAATACTCTGCACTGCTGGGGGACTGTGCTTCTTCCTCTAGAACTCTCCTCTCCTGAAATGCTCTGCTCTGCTGGAGGACTCTGCTCCTTCCTCTAGAACTCTCCTCTCCTGAAATGCTCTGCTGGAGGACTCTGCTCCTTCCTCTATAACTCTCCTCTCCTGAAATACTCTGCTGGAGGACTCTGCTCCTTCCTCTATAACTCTCCTCTCCTGAAATACTCTGCTGGAGGACTCTGCTCCTTCCTCTATAACTCTCCTCTCCTGAAATACTCTGCTGGAGGACTCTGCTCCTTCCTCTAGAACTCTCCTCTCCTGAAATGCTCTGCTGGAGGACTCTGCTCCTTCCTCTATAACTCTCCTCTCCTGAAATACTCTGCTGGAGGACTCTGCTCCTTCCTCTATAACTCTCCTCTCCTGAAATACTCTGCTGGAGGACTCTGCTCCTTCCTCTATAACTCTCCTCTCCTGAAATGCTCTGCTGGAGGACTCTGCCCCTTCCTCTATAACTCTCCTCTCCTAAAATACTCTGCACTGTTGGATAACTCTCCTCTCCTGAAATACTCTGCTCTGGTGGAGGACTCTGCTCCTTCCTCTATAACTCTCCTCTCTTGAAATACTCTGCTCTGGTGGAGGACTCTACTCCTTCCTCTATAACTCTCCTCTCTTGAAATACTCTGCTCTGGTGGAGGACTCTGCTCCTTCTTCTATAACTCTCCTCTCCTGAAATACTCTGCTCTACTGGAGGACTCTGCTCCTTCCTCTAGAACTCTCCTCTCCTGAAATACTCTGCTCTGCTGAAGGACTCTGCTCCTTCCTCTAAAACTCTCATCTCCTGCAATACTATGCACTGCTGGAGGACTCTGCTCCTTCCTCTATAACTCTCCTCTCCTGAAATACTCTGCTCTGCTGGAGGACTCTGCTCCTTCCTCTATAACTCTCCTCTCCTGAAATACTCTGCTCTGCTGAAGGACTCTGCTCCTTCCTCTAAAACTCTCATCTCCTGCAATACTCTGCTCTGCTGGAGGACTCTGCTCCTTCCTCTATAACTCTCCTCTCCTGAAATACTCTGAACTGCTGGAGGACTCTGCTCCTTCCTCTAGAACTCTCCTGAAATACTCTGCACTGCTGGGGGACTGTGCTCCTTCCTCTAGAACTCTCCTCTCCTGAAATGCTCTGCTCTGCTGGAGGACTCTGCTCCTTCCTCTAGAACTCTCCTCTCCTGAAATGCTCTGCTGGAGGACTCTGCTCCTTCCTCTATAACTCTCCTCTCCTGAAATACTCTGCTCTGGTGGAGGACTCTGCTCCTTCCTCTATAACTCTCCTCTCCTGAAATACTCTGCCGGAGGACTCTGCTCCTTCCTCTATAACTCTCCTCACCTGAAATACTCTGCTGGAGGACTCTGCTCCTTCCTCTATAACTCTCCTCTCCTGAAATACTCTGCTGGAGGACTCTGCCCCTTCCTCTATAACTCTCCTCACCTGAAATACTCTGCTGGAGGACTCTGCTCCTTCCTCTATAACTCTCCTCTCCTGAAATACTCTGCTGGAGGACTCTGCTCCTTCCTCTATAACTCCCCTCACCTGAAATACTCTGCTGGAGGACTCTGCTCCTTCCTCTATAACTCTCCTCTCCTGAAATGCTCTGCTGGAGGACTCTGCCCCTTCCTCTATAACTCTCCTCTCCTAAAATACTCTGCACTGTTGGATAACTCTCCTCTCCTGAAATACTCTGCTCTGCTGGAGGACTCTGCTCCTTCCTCTATAACTCTCCTCTCCTGAAATACTCTGCTCTGGTGGAGGACTCTGCTCCTTCTTCTATAACTCTCCTCTCCTGAAATACTCTGCTCTGCTGGAGGACTCTGCTCCTTCCTCTAGAACTCTCCTCTCCTGAAATACTCTGCTCTGCTGGAGGACTCTGCTCCTTCCTCTAGAACTCTCCTCTCCTGAAATACTCTGCTCTGCTGGAGGACTCTGCTCCTTCCTCTATAACTCTCCTCTCCTGAAATACTCTGCTCTGCTGGAGGACTCTGCTCCTTCCTCTAGAACTCTCCTCTCCTGAAATACTCTGCTCTGCTGGAGGACTCTGCTCCTTCCTCTATAACTCTCCTCTCCTGAAATACTCTGCTCTGCTGGAGGACTCTGCTCCTTCCTCTATAACTCTCCTCTCCTGAAATACTCTGCTGGAGGACTCTGCTCCTTCTTCTAGAACTCTCCTCTCCTGAAATACTCGGCTCTGCTGGAGGACTCTGCTCCTTCCTCTATAACTCTCCTCTCCTGAAATACTCTGCTGGAGGACTCTGCTCCTTCCTCTATAACTCTCCTCTCCTGAAATACTCTGCACTGCTGGAGGACTCTGCTCCTTCCTCTATAACTCTCCTCTCCTGAAATACTCTGCTGGAGGACTCTGCTCCTTCCTCTATAACTCTCCTCTCCTAAAATACTCTGCTGGAGGACTCTGCTCCTTCCTCTATAACTCTCCTCTCCTGAAATACTCTGCTGGAGGACTCTGCTCCTTCCTCTATAACTCTCCTCTCCTGAAATACTCTGCTCTGCTGGAGGACTCTGCTCCTTCCTCTATAACTCTCCTCTCCTGAAATACTCTGCTGGAGGACTCTGCTCCTTCCTCTATAACTCTCCTCTCCTAAAATACTCTGCTGGAGGACTCTGCTCCTTCCTCTATAACTCTCCTCTCCTGAAATACTCTGCTGGAGGACTCTGCTCCTTCCTCTATAACTCTCCTCTCCTGAAATACTCTGCTCTGCTGGAGGACTCTGCTCCTTCCTCTATAACTCTCCTCTCCTGAAATACTCTGCTCTGCTGGAGGACTCTGCTCCTTCCTCTATAACTCTCCTCTCCTGAAATACTCTGCTCTGCTGGAGGACTCTGCTCCTTCCTCTAGAACTCTCCTCTCCTGAAATACTCTGCTCTGCTGGAGGACTCTGCTCCTTCCTCTATAACTCTCCTCTCCTGAAATACTCTGCTCTGCTGGAGGACTCTGCTCCTTCCTCTATAACTCTCCTCTCCTGAAATACTCTGCTGGAGGACTCTGCCCCTTCCTCTATAACTCTCCTCTCCTAAAATACTCTGCACTGTTGGATAACTCTCCTCTCCTGAAATACTCTGCTCTGGTGGAGGACTCTGCTACTTCCTCTATAACTCTCTTCTCCTGAAATACTCGGCTCTGCTGGAGGACTCTGCTACTTCCTCTAGAACTCTCCTCTCCTGAAATACTCGGCTCTGCTGGAGGACTCTGCTCCTTCCTCTATAACTCTCCTCTCCTGAAATACTCTGCACTGCTGGAGGACTCTGCTCCTTCCTCTATAACTCTCCTCTCTTGAAATACTCTGCACTGCTGGAGGACTCTGCTCCTTTCTCTATAACTCTCCTCTCCTGAAATACTCTGCTGGAGGACTCTGCTCCTTCCTCTATAACTCTCCTCTCCTGAAATACTCTGCTGGAGGACTCTGCTCCTTCCTCTATAACTCTCCTCTCCTGAAATACTCTGCTCTGGTGGAGGACTCTGCTCCTTCCTCTAGAACTCTCCTCTCCTGAAATGCTCTGCTGGAGGACTCTGCCCCTTCCTCTATAACTCTCCTCTCCTGAAATACTCTGCACTGCTGGAGGACTCTGCTCCTTCCTCTAACTCTCCTCTCCTATAATACTCTGCTCTGCTGGAGGACTCTGCTCCTCTCCTCTATAACTCTCATCTCCTAAAATACTCTGCACTGCTGAAGGACTCTGCTCCTCTTCTCTATAACACTCCTCTCTTGAAATACTCTGCATGGCTGGAGGACTCTGCTCCTTCCTCTATAACTCTCCTCTCTGCTGGAGGCCTCCCCTGACTATAAAGCAGAGGAAGAAGTCCTTGGTCCCGTTTGGCTGTCCCCAGGACTCAGTGGGGTTAACAGATTTGCGGTGTTTCCATCTGAATCATACCTGGCGGTGACCCTGGAGCGGCCAGCCTGAGATTATATGGGATTTTCGTGGGCTGTGGACAGATGGCAGAAGCTAAATATGGACATGGAATAAAAAAGAAAATAACATCCAGGACCTCGTCAGAAGTAATTAGTCGGTTTAATGAGCCTGCGGCGCTCCTGAAACGGCGGAGTCAGAGCTGCAGCAGATGTTCTTCCCATGCTGAGTGAGCAGCGTGAGAGAGAGAGAGGCGATACGAGACAGGCGGCGATACGAAACAGGCGGCAATATCAGAGGGGTCGCAATACGAGACAGACGGCGAAATGAGACAGGCTGCAATACGAGACAGGCGGTGATACGGAACAGGCTGCGATGATATGAGACAGAGAGCAATACAAAACAGGCGGCGATACGGAACAGGCTGCGATGATATGAGACAGAGAGCGATACGAGACAGGCGGCGATAAGAGACAAGCGGCGATACGAGACAAGCGGCGATACGAGACAAGCGGCGCTGAAACTAGACAGGTCACAATACGAAACAGGCGGCGATGATACGAGACAGGCGGCGATGATACGAGACAGGCGGCGATGATATGAGACAGAGAGCGATACAAAACGGGCAGCGATGATACGAGACAGGCGGCGATGATACGAGACAGGCAGTAATGATACGAGACAGGCGGCGATAATAGACAAGCAGCGATACGAGACAGGCGGCGATGATACGAGACAGGTCACAATACGAAAAAGGCGGCGATGATACGAGACAGGTCGCAATATGAGACAGGCGGCGATGATATGAGACAGAGAGCGATACAAAACAGGCAGCGATGATACGAGACAGGCGGCGATGATACGAGACAGGCAGTAATGATACGAGACAGGCAGTAATGATACGAGACAGGCGGCGATAATAGACAAGCAGCGATACGAGACAGGCGGCGATGATACGAGACAGGTCACAATACGAAAAAGGCGGCGATGATACGAGACAGGTCGCAATATGAGACAGGCGGCGATACAAAACAGGCGGCGATGATATGAGACAGAGAGCGATACAAAACAGGCAGCGATGATACGAGACAGGCGGCGATGATACGAGACTGGTGGCAATGATACGAGACAGGCAGTAATGATACGAGACAGGCGGCGATACGAGACAGGTCACAATACGAAACAGGCGGCAATGATACGAGACAGGCGGCGATGATACGAGACAGGTCACAATACGAAACAGGCGGCAATGATACGAGACAGGCGGCGATGATACGAGACAGGTCGCAATACGAGACAGGCAGCGATGATACGAGACAGGCGATGATTTGGTGGTATTTGATCACCTCTGCGGTTTTTATTTTTTGCGCCATAAACGGCTCATCAGCTCCCAAAACCGGGAAGTGCAGAATCTCAGATATATACATGATTCTGCACAGAGGGGTTACCCTGTAGAAGTAAATCTTGCTATGGGGTGGCCGTAAAGAGGTTAAAGGTCATACTTGAAATTATCCACAACGGTTGCTGGGGGAAGACAAAATACACTATATTACCAGAAGTATTGGGACACCTGCCTTTACATGCACAAGAACTTTAATGCCATCCCAGTCTTAGACCGTAGGGTTCAATATTGAGTTGGCTCCACCCTTTGCAGCTATAACAGCTTCAACTCTTCTGGGAAGGCCGTCCACAAGGTTTAGGAGGGTGTCGACTGGAATGTTTGACCATTCTTACAGAAGCACATTTGTGAGGTCAGGCATTGATGTGGATGAGAAAGAATTCCTCCAAAAGGTGTTCTATGGGGTTGAGGCCAGTCAAGTTCCTCCACCCGAAACTTGCTCTTCCATGTCTTTATGGACCTTGCTTTGTGCACTGGTGGGCAGTCATGTTGGAACAGGAAGGGGTCGTCCCCCAACTGTTCCCTCAAAAGTTGGGAGCATAAAATTGTCCAAAATGTCTCGGTATGCTGACGCAAAGGATTTGCACCAGTGCGCAAAGCAAGATCCATAAAGACATGGTTGAGTGAGTTTGGGCCTGCAGAGAGTCCTGACCTCAACCTGAAAGAACACCTTTGGGATAAATTCGAGTGGAGACTGCGAGCCAGGCCTACTCAGTGCCTGACCTCACAAATGCTCTTCTGGAAGAATGATGAAACATTCCCATAGACACCCTCCTAAACCTTGTGGACGGCCTTCCCAGAAGAGTTGAAGCTGTTATAGCTGCAAAGGGCGGAGCCAACTCAATATTGAACCCTACGGACTAAGACTGGAGTACCGTTAAAGTTTATGTGCGTGTAAAAGGCAGGTGTCACAATACTTTTGGTAATATAGTGTAAATGTACCTACATCCTGTAGCCACACCTGTGATAAAATAGACCAATCGCTATCCCCCTCCCCAACCCATCTCCATTACAGAGGATTTTCTCTCTGCTTTGTAAGACGCCTAATCCGGTACGGAAGCCAAGAGCTCAGCTCTGCGAGGAGGAAGTCTTCGGGTAATTAATAAAACCACTTTGTTGGCCTTGATAAAGAGACAGAGCTTCAGCGTTCATCCCTGGAAGTGCCGCGCTGATCCCTTTCCATTCCTTCCTATGGCGGCTGGAAAATTCGGCAGCACATAGAAAATATGAAGCATTGGAGACCAACTAGGCTCTGCTGGGAGGAACTACGACGAGGTTATCGTTTTAGACCTGCATTTCTTTTAAATGCAAACTATCCTAAATTGCAAGTTAAGAATATCGCATGCATATATGCAAAACCGCGTGCCTTGTGGCTCTTCCCGGGGTCTACTAAATAAAACACGAAAACAGGGTTTCAATACAGTGGAACCTTGGTTTATGAGTAACGTGGTTAACGAGCGTTTTGAAAGACGAGCAACTTTTTTTTTTTTAATTCTGACTTGGTTCGCGAGAGTTGTCTCGCAAAATGAGCAGAATTCAAGCGAATGGGCGTTGCAGTACCGCATTTGGCCACAGGTGCGGGGGCGCCGCAGACACTTGGAACTGTTCAGAGCCGTTCGGAAATACTCGAAATGACTCGGAAATACTCAGTTCCCGAGTGTTTCTGAGCTATCGCCGAGTATTTCCGAGGCTCTCCAGCGCCCTCCCACCTCTGGCCACATGCGGTATTGCATGTAATAGAAGTCAATGCGGAACGAATTATCTTTGTTTCCATTGACTTCTATGGGGAAACCCGCTTTGATATGCGAGTGATTTGGATTACAAGGATTCTCCTGGAATGGATTATACTCGCAATCCAAGGTTCCATTGTATTTATTTTTGTAACTTATGAAATAGTATATTGCAACACAAAAAGTACATCTGACCACCTGAGCCATCCCCATCAAACCCGACTTCCCTATTCAGGGAAACTGCCATAGGCTTTTCGTTAATAATGTAGTGCATAGTGGCTGGAAGGTCTGTAGAGAAAATAACATATGGAGGTGGATGACAAGGGCATGAAAGCCAGAGGTGGACTTGAGGAGGGACTCGTGTCCCGAATCATTGTCATCGCCCGCCATCTGTACTGGGGGTATCTGTACGTGTTGATATTTTCTCCCTGGCCTTTATACAGTCAGGTCCATAAATATTGGACAGATTAACAATCATCCATCAAACTTTCACTTTTTAATACTTGGTTGCAAATCCTTTGCAGTCAGTTACAGCCTGAAGTCTGGAACACATAGACATCACCAGGCGCTGGGTTTCATCCCTGGTGATGCTCTGCCAGGCCTCTACTGCAACTGTCTTCAGTTCCTGCTTGTTCTTGGGGCATTTTCCCTTCAGTTTTGTCTTCAGCAAGTGAAATGCATGCTCAATCGGATTCAGGTCAGGTGATTGACTTGGCCATTGCATAACATTCCACTTCTTTCCCTTAAAAAACTCTTTGGTTGCTTTCTCAGTATGCTTCGGGTCATTGTCCTTCTGCACTGTGAAGCGCCGTCCAATGAGTTCTGAAGCATTTTGCTGAATATGAGCAGATAATATTGTCCGAAACACTTCAGAATTCATCCTGTTGCTTTTCTCAGCAGTCACATCATCAATAAATACAAGAGAACCAGTTCCATTGGCAGCCATACATGCCCACGCCATGACACTACCACCACCATGCTTCACTGATGAGGTGGTATGCTTTGGATCATGAGCAGTTCCTTTCCTTCTCCATACTCTTCTCTTCCCATCACTCTGGTACAAGTTGATCTTGATCTCATCTGTCCATAGGATGTTGTTCCAGAACTGTGAAGCCTTTTTTAGATGTTGTTTGGCAAACTCTAATCTGGCCTTCCTGTTTTTGAGGCTCAGCAATGGTTTACATCTTGTGGTGAACCCTCTGTATTCACTCTGGTGAAGTCTGCTCTTGATTGTTGACTTTGACACACATACACCTACCTCCTGGAGAGTGTTCTTGATCTGGCCAACTGTTGTGAAGGGTGTTTTCTTCACCAGAGAAAGAATTCTTCGGTCATCCACCACAGTTATTTTCCATGGTCTTCCGGGTCTTTTGGTGTTGCTGAGCTCACCGGTGCGTTTTTTTTTTTTAAGGATGCTCCAAACAGTCGATTTTGGCCACACCTAATGTTTTTGCTTTCTCTCTGATGGGTTTGTTTTGTTTTTTCAGCCTAATGATGGCTTGCTTCACTGATAGTGACAGCTCTTTGGATCTCATATTGAGAGTTGACAGCAACAGATTCCAAATGCAAATAGCACACTTGAAATGAACTCTGGACCATTTATCTGCTCCTTGTAAATGGGATAATGAGGGAATAACACACACCTGGCCATGGAACAGCTGAGCAGCCAATTGTCCCATTACTTTTGGTCCCTTAAAAAGTGGGTGGCACATATACAAACTGTTGTAATTCCTACAACGTTCACCTGATTTGGATGTAAATACCCTCAAATTAAAGCTGAAAGTCTGCAGTTAAAGCACATCTTGTTTGTTTCATTTCAAATCCATTGTGGTGGTGTATAGAGCCAAAAAGATTAGAATTGTGTCTATGTCCCAATATTTATGGACCTGACTGTAATTGGTTAGCACTTCTGCATGGGGTTTGCATGTTCTCCTTGGGTTAGCATGGGTTTTCCCAATATTTCAAAGACAAGCTGGTAGGTCAGTTGGTTCCTGTTTAAAATTGACCTTAATATGTGTATGTATGTGAGATCAGGACTTAAGCGTGTAAGCTCCTTGAGGGCAAGGACCGAGGCCGGGGCAAAGGACGGCAGGGGGGCTTGAGGCAGAAGGAGCCCTGGCTGCAGCATTGCTCTTTTAGCAGGAAATGGGTACACTGGGAGCGGCAGCTTTTCCATGCTCCATGTGTCTAAGACCCCTTTCACACTGAGGCGGTTTTCAGGCGCTTTAGCGCTAGAAATAGCCTCCGCTAATCACCTGAAAACCACCTCTCATACATTTCCAGTGTGCCTTTTCACACTGGGGGGCGGTGCGCTTGTGGGACTGGAAAAAAAGTCCTGCAAGCGGCACCTTTGGGTTGGGAGCGCCGCATGGGCAGCGCTTTCAAAGCTTCTTCAAAGCACTGCAAAACGGAACTTTTTACCCCTTTTTTGGGTGTTAAAAGTGCCCCACTAGCGGCCGAAAAGCTGGGCTTAAACAGCAGTATAGTGCCAATAAAACGAGCGGCGCTTTAGCGCTGATGCCGCCCCAGTGCGAAAGGGGTCTTACTGGTAGTAGTGGCTGCAGTGTCACTCCTGTCAAAGGGGCTTTTTCTTTTTTAGGCGCTACTTCCGGCACTGGCCCTGTGCTCACCGCTGTCACCGATAAACACAGAAGCTGGATTCCTCTGCCGGCTTCTGTGTTTGCAATTGGCAGTGCGTCGCTCCTGGGCTCACACTGAAGACTGGTTGAATATATCTAGGGGAGGTTGATGGAACAGCTCTGTATGGGAGAGTTCTGTATTTGTAGCAGGGGGGGTTGCAAGGACATTTTTACTTCTAGTGACACCACCAACGCAAGGATATTTTTTTCCTTCCGATGACACAACCGACACAGGGACATTTTTCCTTGCAAGAACACCATCAACACAGAGAGAATTTCCTTCCAGTGACACCACAGACACGGGGACATTTTCAGAAACGCCAGAGTCAGGGACATTTATTCCTTCCAGTGACACCACGGCCGCAGGGGCATTTTACCTTCTAATTGCACCAGCGATGCAGGGACATTTTTCCTTTCAATGACCCCACAGACACGGGGACATTTTTTTTCCCCCTTTAGTGACACCCAGATACAGGGACATCTTTTATTCCCAGTGCCACCACTTACGCTAGGACATAATTTTCTTTTCAGTAGCTCCACTGACGCAGGGACATTTTTAGGGTCTGCAGACTTATTCTAATTATAACAAGTCTCTTCCCTGCAAGGAAGGATCTGTTCAAGTAAGAAAACATGGCGCCCACTTTTGCCACACAGACAATCCGTCCCTGCTAGCATATGGAATGCAGTTTACACGCTCAGCAAAGATAGAACGTACCAAAAAAAAAAGGGTCCAGTACAACACCTATACTTCTGATCAGTGGTCTCCAAACTGCGGCCCTGGGGCTGGATGTGGCCCTTTGCTTGCCTTTATCTGGCCCTTGAGGCATTATTCCTGCCAATGACACCAACAATGGGGCATAATTCCTGCCACTGACACCAATGATGTGGCATAACTCCTTCCACTGACATTAAAAAAAAAAAAAAAAAGGGGGGGCACTATTCCTCCCAACGTCACCAGATCAGACATTGTTTAGTCCCACTGGGCACAGTTCGGCCCCCTGATGTCTGAAGGACAGTAAAGTGGCCCTTTCTTTAGAAAGTTTGGAGACCCCTGCTCCTGATTTTCACTTTTATTAAAACAGCGCTAAAACAAAATGACAAGTTTCTGCTTCATGACTAAGGCTTTGTAAGGCAGAAAACTGTCAACAATTTTTTTTAACATGTTTCTGCCTCACAGAGCCTTAGTCATAAGTTGGAAACTCAGAGGGTGGTGCTTTTTTAATAAAATGAAGAGTTGGATGTTGTGTTGGACACTTTTTTTTTTTTTTTGCTACAAAGGACCAGGGATTCCCTATAATCTCTCAGCTTCAGCTCTGCTAGCTGCACAGCCCAGGAGGTTTTTTTTTTTTTTTTTTAGCTTTCCACACCTTCCTCTTTTGCAGAGACCAGCCCAGAACAAGGTGGTTACTCCCAGTCCTGTCCTGTGTTCTCTCTTCTCCTTTGTTGACAGCTGCAGTGAAAGACCTGGGAATTTCTAAAGGCTCCATTCACACCAATGAGTTTCTTCATGCTTTTTGCAGAAACGCAGGACATTATTTATAACATGAGTTCCTATGGAACACGTTCACATCAATGCATTTTTTGTGCCTCTGCATTTTTGGAAAGGGTCAGGGACTTCTTTTAAATGCAAAAGGGTGTTTGTTTTTTTTTTTTTTTTTGCTTCAATAGACTTCAATGGAGAAGCTGAAGAAGTGCGATATGCGTTCTTTAACAACTTACTCCCAAAATCACGTACCTATACATCATTTTTAAGAAGTGGTTGCACCAGAGTGATGCCTGCAGCTAGAAGGCATCATCTCGGTATTGTTTCAGAGCTGGCGGTCGGCTTTCATGTGATAACAACTGATGTGGCCAAGCAGCCGCGCGGCCATTATCGCAAGGAGCGGGAGGGGACATCCCGCCCCTCCCACCGCCCTCTGTTGCTCCGCCCAAGTCTCCCACCCCACTGGGCGACCCGAGCAACCGGCCGGCACGTCCGCCGGCTGGCCAGAGATATGCACAATTAAGCCCTACCCTGAAAATAAGACCTACAAGGACTTTAACTAGGGATAATTTGGGGGGTAGAGCTTATATTGCAGCCACCATCGACAATCACGCTAGGTTTTATTTTTGGGGAAACAGGGTAACATGGAAGCGACGTCACTTCCGGGTTTTTGCAGCAGACAACGGCGCTGATTCAAAAAAAATCCACAGTATTCAAAAACGCCAATTTTGGTGTTTTGAATACTTACAAGTGCAGTGATGGGGGGTTTGGCGTCTTTTAGACCCCAGACCCCTCCATAAAGAGTACCTGTCACTGCCTATTACTGTCACAAGGGATGTGTACATTCCTTGTGACAGAAAAAGTAAAACGTTTTTTTTTTTTTTAGGGGATAGTATCAAAATAAATAAAATAAAGAGAATTATATTTTTATTTTTTTTTATAAAGCGACCCCGCGTGCTCACGCACCATAGAAAAACGCATACACAAGTCTTGCCCACAAATGTAAACAGTTTTCAAATCGCACATGTGAGGTATCGCCGCGATCGTTCGAGCGAGAGCAATAATTCTAGCACAGGACCTTCTCTGTAACTCTAAACTGGTAACCAGTCAAAATTTTGAAAGCACGCCTATGGAGATTTTTAAAGTACAGTAGTTTGTCGCCATTCCACGAGTGTACGCAATTTTAAAATCGCAACATATTAGGTATTTATAAAATTGGGCTAACTTTACGGTTTAGTTTTTTTTAAAAATTCAGTGAAGTGTATTTTTTTTTTTTTTTTACAAAACAATTGCATTTGAAAGACCGCTGTGCAAAAAACGTGTGACGTAAAATACTGCAAGACTGCCATTTTATTCTGCAGAGTCGTTGCTAAAAAAAAAAAAAAAATTATATATATAAATTTTATTATTTATTTGGGGTTCTAAGTAATTTTCTAGCAAAAAATACTGATTTTAACTTGCCAGAAATAGGCCTGGTCCTTAAAGGGTTAATCTGCCAAACAACAAATTTTCCAAAAAAATTACAAAAAAAACATACAAAAAACGCAAATTGTGGCAAAATTGCAGTAAAAACAAATGTAAAAAGCACAGCAGAAATGCTCAAATTCAAATGGCATAGATGTGAATGGAGCCTAAGACCAATTAGCTTCATCTCAGCAGGCTGCACAGACCAGAGCTCACAGACGAAATTTCTTTTTATTAGCTACATCCTAATAAATAGTTATTCTTCTTTATTTGCATAACGGGGTGGAGACGATCACATCATTTCTGAAGGCTGTACAGCCCAGAGGTCATTAGCTTTCCACACCTCCCTCTTTTGCAGAGACCAGCCCAACCCAGAAAGTGTCTCCTCTCAGTCCTGTCCTGTGTTCTCTCTTCTCCTTTCTTGACAGTTGCAGTGAAGGACCTGGAAAACTCTAAGACCCCCATAAACACTATTAGATTTTCTGCAGATTTTTGTCTTCGGGTCTCCGAAAACCATATAATACGAGGTCAAACCTTAAGAGTTTCAATCTGTATGCAATCAGGCAGGCCCCTGCACTACATGGTTTTGGTAAATCTGAAGACAAAAATCTGCAGAAAATCTAATAGCGTGTATGGGGCTTTAGACCACTTAGCTTCATCTCTGCGGACTGCACAAACCAGAACTCAGACTTTCCACATCTCCAACCTAATAAATCATTATTCTCCTTTATTTGCATAAGAGTTGGAGACGATCACAACAAAGAAAACAAAAGAACAAGGCAACTCCTTCATTTTCTGTGTTCCCATTTCTTGACAGTTGCTGTAAAAGACCTGAGATTCTCATTGACCTCTTAGCTGCATCTATGAGGGCTTCACAGACTCTCACTCCCAATAAATCATTCTCTTTTTTTTTATTTTTTTGCATAAGAGGTGGAGATGATCACAGCACAGAATAAGGCAGCTCCTCATGTGACACTGCTCAGCACCCCATGTGACACCGGGGGACACTCCTCAGCACCCCATGTGACACCGGGGGACACTCCTCAGCACCCCATGTGACACCGGGGGACACTCCTCAGCACCCCACGTGACACCGGGGGACACTCCTCAGCACCCCACGTGACACCGGGGGACACTCCTCAGCACCCCACGTGACACCGGGGGACACTCCTCAGCACCCCACGTGACACCGGGGGACACTCAGCACCCCACGTGACACCGGGGGACACTCCTCAGCACCCCACGTGACACCGGGGGACACTCAGCACCCCACGTGACACCGGGGGACACTCCTCAGCACCCCACGTGACACCGGGGGACACTCCTCAGTACCCCACGTGACACCGGGGGACACTCCTCAGCACCCCACGTGACACTGGGGGACACTCCTCAGCACCCCACGTGACACTGGGGGACACTCCTCAGCACCCCACGTGACACTGGGGGACACTCCTCAGCACCCCATGTGACACTGGGGGACATTCCTCAGCAACCCATGTGACACTCCTCAGCACCCCACGTGACACCGGGGGACACTCCTCAGCACCCCACGTGACACCGGGGGACACTGCTCAGCACCCCACGTGACACCGGGGGGACACTGCTCAGCACCCCACGTGACACCGGGGGGACACTGCTCAGCACCCCACGTGACACCGGGGGGACACTGCTCAGCACCCCACGTGACACCGGGGGACACTGCTCAGCACCCCACGTGACACCGGGGGACACTGCTCAGCAACCCACGTGACACCGGGGGACACTGCTCAGCAACCCACGTGACACCGGGGGACACTGCTCAGCAACCCACGTGACACCGGGGGACACTGCTCAGCAACCCACGTGACACCGGGGGACACTGCTCAGCAACCCACGTGACACCGGGGGACACTGCTCAGCAACCCACGTGACACCGGGGGACACTGCTCAGCAACCCACGTGACACCGGGGGACACTGCTCAGCAACCCACGTGACACCGGGGGACACAGCTCAGCAACCCACGTGACACCGGGGGGACACTGCTCAGCAACCCACGTGACACCGGGGGGACACTGCTCAGCAACCCACGTGACACCGGGGGGACACTGCTCAGCAACCCACGTGACACCGGGGGGACACTGCTCAGCAACCCACGTGACACCGGGGGGACACTGCTCAGCAACCCACGTGACACCGGGGGGACACTGCTCAGCAACCCACGTGACACCGGGGGGACACTGCTCAGCAACCCACGTGACACCGGGGGGACACTGCTCAGCAACCCACGTGACACCGGGGGGACACTGCTCAGATTCCCATGTGACACCAGGGGACACTGCTCAGCACCCCATGTGAAACCAGGGCACATTGCTCTGAGCTTTCTGTCTCTCTTCGTGTCCAACACTAGGGGGTAATGCTATGAGCTTCCCATGTGATACCAGATGATACTGCTATGAGCTTCCTGTGCAACACCAGGGGGACACTGCTCAGCATCCCATGTGATACTAGGGGACCCTGCTCTGAGCTTCCTCTGTCTCCCTTCCTGCCCAACACTGGGAGGTACTGCTGGGAGCTTCCCATGTGACACTAGGGGCCACACTGCTCTGAGCTTCCTGTGTGACACCAGGGGCCACACTGCTCTGAGCTTCCTGTGTCTCCTTTCTGGTCTGACACTAGAGGGCACTACTCTGAGCTTCCGGTATTTCCCTTTCATACAACGCTTAGGGGAATCCACGCAGAGATTTTTTTCTCTTTCTTTTTTTAAGCAAAGCAAATATACACAGAACACATTCCAGGAATTGGTCACTGTGCTGGGCCAATTATATGGATAGCTGCGGCGTGGGGAATTCCTCTGCCAGTTGTGATTGGCCCAGTACAAATATGGGTTCCTGGTGGGATAGCCCAGGCGGTCATGGACTAGGATCTGAACACTCTTGAGCTCATCCCTAGTCTGCAGAAAAATGGAATCTGGAAATGCTATTTGAATAATGCTCTGCGTGGCTCCAGGTCAGTAGGTAAGGGAATTCTCCACCAACATGGAGAGCAACAAAACCTGAAACAGAATCTAAACCATCACCAATACAAAAAAAAAAAAAAATCCTGGATGAAATGACACAGTTGGGAGTTGATTTGTAATCCTTCATGCAGTCACCTCTGCTGTTTGAAATTGGGGGTAAAAAAAATCCAAAATTCAGGTTACTGGTCTTTTTTTTCCTTCACCCCGATTGGGCTTCTTCAATACAAAGTGAAGAGACGGGCTGATTGATACTTCTTGCGGAAATGATTTTCTATGCCGTACTGTCATTTATCAGTTCGTCCGATATTGTTGTCGGTGCCGGAGACGATAAAACAAGACCCAGAGGGCATCAGAATCACATTATAACGGGACTTGGTTTATTCTGAGCGGAGCTGGGATAGCCGGACGCGCCTCTGCCGGGCGGATTTATTTACACATCAGCAAAGTATAAACAGGACGCAGGCAGCCCCCTCTCATCGGTCTCTGGGATTGTCGGGTCAGTGGGGCGCCCTTCCCACACGTATTGTCCAGCTACGGCTGATCTGTTGGCGGGGGGGAAGGGAATTCTCCCTAGAGGGTCGTCCATAGGGGCCGGTAGATGGAGGAGAGAGGGGGCAAAGGGCTTATAGGCCTGAGAAGGAGGAGTGTGATGGGAAGACAGGTCCGTTTTCCTGCAGAGAGAAGAAACCAAATAAAATTAGAGATGGAGTATTCTGGATACCGAGCATGACTACATACTCACATATATCACAAATCGACCCTGGATCAATACGGCGGTCATAGTCAGCTGTTCATCCAGAGCCTCTGGTTTATAGACCAGATACTTCCTATATATAGAACCATTTATCTAACTGTCCACCCAGAGCCTCTGGTTTATAGACCAGATACATCCTAAATATAGAACCATTTATTTGGCCTATAAACCAGAGGCTCTGGATGGACAGTTGGATAAATGGCTCTATATTTAGGATGTATCCGGTCTATAAACCAGAGGCTCTGGATGGACAGTTGGATAAATGGCTCTATATTTAGGATGCATCTGGCCTATAAACCAAAGGCTCTGGATGGACAGTTGGATAAATGGCTCTATATTTAGGATGTATCCGGTCTATAAACCAGAGGCTCTGGATGGACAGTTGGATAAATGGTTCTATATTTAGGATGTATCTGGTCTATAAACCAGAGGCTCTGGATGGACAGTTGGATAAAAGGTTCTATATTTAGGATGTATTTGGTCTATAAACCAAAGGCTCTGGATGGATGGTTTGATAAATGGCTCTATATTTAGGCAGCTGTCTATCTAGAACATTTTGTACAGGTTCAGATGCACTACCACATGTGGAGTGATATATTTGCCCATATGGTATTAGCAGTAGGGAACATTGATAAAGCTACACGTTTGCAGTGTCTGACAATATAATACACAGCAGCATACCAGGGAAAGGTCCCATCTGGGTTGCAGGCTCCTCATAGCTGACGTTCAACATTTCACACCACTCCGACTGTATGGTGCATCCATGTGATCGCCTGCCATTGCCCCTCCCACAAGAGCATCAAATCAAAGGGGCGCCCAGTACTAGTAACTCCCTTCAGCCTGGATGACTTTGCATTTATTTATTCTGATGGGGGACATGTGTTTCTTATCAGGTCACGGTGACATTTAACCACTTCAGAGTCAGCACAGAATTCTCAGCCATTAAAAACAAATTATTTTATTATGGATATAAATCCTGGATGTAATTTGCAAGGGTGGGTGCATGCAAAGCTAATATTGTGGCGTATGCTGGAGAGTTTAACTATCAGAGATATAAAGATAGATAGGGGGGGGTAATTTTTTGTCATCTGCTGTGACATCACACAACCCTGACCCCTGCCCGTCACACCCCCTTGTCCCCTGCCCGTCACACCCCCTTGTCCCCTGCCCGTCACACCCCCTTGTCCCCTGCTCCCTGCCCGTCACACCCCCTTGTCCCCTGCCCGTCACACGCCCTTGTCCCCTGCCCGTCACACGCCCTTGTCCCCTGCCCGTCACACGCCCTTGTCCCCTGCACGTCACACGCCCTTGTCCCCTGCTTCTTGTGTGTCACACACCCTTGGTCTCTGGCTCTCTGCTCGTCACACCCCCTTGTCCCTTGCTCCCTGCCCATCACACCCCCTTGTCCACCTGCCCGTCACACAACCTTGTCCCCCTGCCCCCTACCCATCACACCCTTGTCCCTTGCTCCCTGTCCATCACACCCCCTTGTCCCCCTGCCCGTCACACACCCTTGTCCCCTGATCCCTGCGCACGTCACACACCCCTGGCCCCTGTTCCCTGCATGCGCCACACACCCTTGGCCCCCTGCCCCTCACACACCCTTGTCCCCTGCCCTCTGCCCCTCACACACCCTTGTCCCCTGCCCTCTGCATGTCACACACCCTAGGCCCCTGCTCCCTGCCCATCACATCCCTTGTCTCCCTGCCCGTCACACACCCTTGTCTCCTGCTCCCTGCCCGTCACACACCCTTGTCCCCTGCTCCCTGCACGTCGCACACCCTCGGCCCCTGCTCCCTGCACGTCGCACACCCTCGGCCCCTGCTCCCTGCACGTCGCACACCCTCGGCCCCTGCTCCCTGCACGTCGCACACCCTCGGCCCCTGCTCCCTGCACGTCGCACACCCTCGGCCCCTGCTCCCTGCACGTCGCACACCCTCGGCCCCTGCTCCCTGCACGTCGCACACCCTCGGCCCCTGCTCCCTGCACGTCGCACACCCTCGGCCCCAGCTCCCTGCACGTCGCACACCCTCGGCCCCAGCTCCCTGCACGTCGCACACCCTCGGCCCCAGCTCCCTGCACGTCGCACACCCTCGGCCCCAGCTCCCTGCACGTCGCACACCCTCGGCCCCAGCTCCCTGCACGTCGCACACCCTCGGCCCCTGCTCCCTGCACGTCGCACACCCTCGGCCCCTGCTCGTCACACACCCTCGGCCCCTGCTCGTCACACACCCTCGGCCCCTGCTCGTCACACACCCTCGGCCCCTGCTCGTCACACACCCTCGGCCCCTGCTCGTCACACACCCTCGGCCCCTGCTCGTCACACACCCTCGGCCCCTGCTCGTCACACACCCTCGGCCCCTGCTCGTCACACACCCTCGGCCCCTGCTCGTCACACACCCTTGTCCACTGCTCCCTGCCCGTCACACACCCTTGGCCCCTGCTCCCTGCCCGTCACACACCCTTGGCCCCTGCCCCCTGCCCGTCACACACCCTTGGCCCCTGCCCCCTGCCCGTCACACACCCTTGGCCCCTGCCCCCTGCCCGTCACACACCCTTGGCCCCTGCTCCCTGCCCGTCACACACCCTTGGCCCCTGCTCCCTGCCCGTCACACACCCTTGGCCCCTGCTCCCTGCCCGTCACACACCCTTGGCCCCTGCCCCCTGCCCGTCACACACCCTTGTCCCCTGCTCTCTGTGCATAGAGCACCTCTGACCCCTGTGCTCTTGATCCCATTACTTCAGGGGTGTGCCCTCTCAGTAATAATAAAAAAAAATAATAATAATTTGTTTACGGCCCTGCTGAGTGCTCACACCATCCCTCCACCTCAAATTGGAAACTCGCTCACGCTTTCTATGACCTCTCTCTCATGGAAAAGTAAACATGCTTGCTTTAAGTATTTCAGTGTTGGAATCCTCCAAACAAACACGTTCTCCTTTGGTAACTAATCTCCTCCGTTTTTAAACTTCCTCAAAAAAATAGATGTTGCAATAGACAAGGTAGGAGAAGAAGTGAAATAACATTTGCTGAGAGCGTGCTGGCAATCTTCAACACTTAATTTTTTCCCCCCAATTGTTCACTACAGAAGGTAGACGGCTAAAGATTTCCAGCAAGTTCTCAGCAGATGTAATTTCATTCCTATCTCATGTCCTTTTCAACAACTATTTTTTGAGGAGGTATTAAAAACAGAGGAGATTAGTTATCAAAGGGGAGCATTTTTGTTTCCACCACTGAAATACGTAAATCGTGTTTACCTTTCCCTGACAATAGCTCAATAAGAAGGGTGAGGGTGTTTCCTAATAGTAGGAGTAACCGAAGTAGGATTAATGAAGACATGCAAATGTATTCCTATCCCTTTCCAGATGACGGACCTTTAAAAGTTTACAACTATCTGTAACAGCAATCATGTGACTGGGAGCCGGGGCAATGGGCTTCTGATCATGGTGATGGATATATTGAGACAATGAACACAAAATACCACCATAATAGTAGAGGGGCAAATTTCCACTGGCCACCAATGTATGTGGGATCTTTCCACTGACCATTAGAGTAGGGGGAATTTTCATTGATCACCAATGTATTTTGGTTCTTTTCCACTGACAATTTGGGCAGGGGGGAACAAATTTTCACTGAAAACCAATGTATGTGGGATCTTTCCACTGACCTTTAGAGTGGGGGGCGGGGGGGGGGGGGGGGGTTGATTTTCTTTGACCACTAATGTATGTGGGTTCTTTTCCTCTGACCATTAGGGCAAGGGGCCAAATTTCCACAGGCCACCGATGTATGTGGAGTCTTTTCACTGACCAATAGAGTAGGGGGGGGGCTGGGAGGGGGCGAATTTTACATTGACGACCAATGTATGTGGATCCTTTTCCACTGACCATTAGAGTAAGAGATCATCTTTCAAAAGACCACCAATGTATGTAGGTTTTTTCCCTCTGACCATTAGGGTAAGGGGACAAATTTCCACTGGCCACCAATGAATGACGATGCTTTTTCACTGACCGTTGGGTAAGGGAACACATTTCCACTGACCACTAATAGTAAATAAATACAATTTTTCACAATCTGCATTTTGTTTCTTGGCCATTATTTTTACTTCGACAACTTACGGTCCACACTAAATGTCCCGTGGGGTGTAGACCTAATGATTGATTATCAGGGGTTTCCTAACACCTAAAAAGTTATTTTAAGGTTGGGAAAGGCTTGTGTAGAGGTTGCTATGGAAGGATTACGGGGTTTACCTAGACTGTTTAAGCCTCTGAACTATACAAGGAGACCAAAAATTCACCACTTGATGGTTAGGCACCATATACAGGGGATAGAAAATCTGCTCTCACAATGGCATTAAAGCATAACTAAACCCTTGGCAAATTACTAATTGTCTAGGGTTTAATGCCAGCCAATTAGTCATTTTTCCTTACTTAAAACTATACAAAGAATGGATAGAGGAGAAACCAAAAGGCATCAACATCCCAATAAATATGCCAAACCCAAAAGTATTTCAAGAACGGGACTTTTGAGGTGCAAACATCAGAATCAATATATAAAAGAAGATAATGTTATTAATACAAAGATAAATAAAAACACACTGGTGAAAAATCCAATAGCATACATAGTTTCAGAAGATCAATTACACTATATACGTAAAAGAACTAAAACTCCCATACATTTAGAAGCCCTCCAGGGGCTCTTATTTAGAGGCCCAAAAGCCCCCTATGCTCGAATGCCACCTACATGTACTACTATAAGAGCCTGGAGGTGTGGTCTCTCCTGTGAAAAATACCCCGACATGGCCGCGTCATCGAACACACCTCTTTGGAAAAACCCTTCCTTGCCACACCTATATATGTTGCCTGACCCAGTCAAGTGGACTAAATACAAAATTAAACATATCCACCAAGTTGTACGCCAGGGGGTGTTACGACCTCTGACCCAATTATGCTCTGACTTCAACATACACCCCCCCCCCCCACCTATGATCTTTCTTATTGACAGCACCCCCCACGCATTCAACAATCCGTTTCCTTGCACCCCCATTCAGCTCCAACAGTCAGAGCTCCAGACAGTTCTTAGGTCAGATCCACGTCACATATTTACGCCCACTTGTTCCTGATTTCCCCACCCCCCCCTTTACATCGGTGGCAAGGGGACGTCCAACAATTGGGAAATGATAATTAAGAGAACATCTGGGACCTCCCATTCCAGACATTGGTTTCCCTGCTTGATAGAACTATCCAATTGAAAGTAGTGCACACAGCCTACTATACTCCCTTTAGACCGCACAAGATGAATGCGTCTCATTCCCCAGAGTGCTGGAGTTGTGGCCAAACTCCGGGTGACTTCCCCCATATGTTCTGGGCCTGTCCCCACATCGTTGAATTCTGCAAAGGAGGTATTATCCATCACAAATACATTTGTCATGACCCCGGTTCCATTGGCGATGGAAGTCTGCATATTGGGCCTACAGTAGTTGATAATCTCATCGCTGCCAGGGCGGGAAAGACTAGGATTACCCTACTTCTTTTCTACGCAAGGAAGACCATTGCCCTGCACTGAAAGAGGAGGCCCCCTCCTCCACTTCCTTTTGGAAGCAACTAATAAATAATCTTCCATTTTTACAAAGACACTTATACTAATCGTGGCTGCCCGACAAGGTGTGGTCCAAGTGGTTGGCAGATCCTTCCACTACCACCTCATGCTGTGTTACAGTCGTGGTTTGGTTGCCTATGGAGGTGTTCAAAGTTACGTGAGCCTTTTCTCTGGTTTTTCTTCTTCTTCTCAGTTAACACTTTAAGATGAGCTTAACCACTTCAATACCGGGCACTTTCCCCTCTTCCTGCCCAGGACAATTTTCAGCTTTCAGCACGCTCACACTTTGGGTACAGTGTTGTATGACCGCGCAATTGTCATTCAAACTACATTTTTATCATTTTCTGCCCACAAATAGAGCTTTCTTTTGGTGGCATTTGAACCCCACTGGGGTTTTTTTATTTTTGCTAAACAAATTTAAAAAAAGACCAAAATTTTTGAAAAAAAAAAAGTTTTCCTTTGTTATAAAATTTAGTTTTCTCCTTCACTGATGGGCACTGATAAGGCTGCACTAATAAGGTGGCACTGATGGGCACTAATAGGCAGCACTGATGAGGAGGTACTGACACTAATTACTGATGGGCACTGATTGGCATTGTGGTGGGCACCTCTGATGGGGGCTGCGCTGATTATCAGCGCACACGCCCCCCCCGACAGGAGAGTCACCGATCGGCTCTCCCTGTCAGTGTGAACTGAGGAAAGCCGATCACCGGCACTTCCTGGTTACCGCTGTGATTGGTCACAGCTGATCATGTGGTAAAAAGGGCCTATGTCATAGGCTCTTTACCATGATTGGCGATGCGGTGTGTCAGAGTGACACACAACTGATCGCTACCCTGAGCTCCCGCAGGGGCTCGCATGAGTGGTTTATCCTGCTGGACGTCATATGACGCCCAGTCAGGATAACGGAGCCACATTGCGGAAGTCAATGGGGTGGACGGGAAGAGGTTAAAGTGGATGTAAACCCGATTCATGATTTGAGCTGGGCACATATCTGTAGTATTTTCTTATCTCTCTTCAAAGCACTATGCCCTGTGGCTTTTCCTGCTTCCTTCTTCTGTTAGCAGCATAACTTCTGACAAATTCGCTGTCAACTGAGATAAAACCAGCCTGACATTTGTGTCCAGGGAGGTTGCTTTAAAGAAATTAGCAGAGCTGAAATATTCACAGAGCAGCTCCACAAGTCTCTACCTATGTGGAGTGGGGGTGTGCGACTTTCCTCCAATCAGCTGTCTTGGCTGTATGCCTGGATTTCACTTTCAGTGCTGAACAGAAAGAGAAAATCTCCAAAAAGATGTAAACTTTTCTAAAGAATATATAAAAGCTGAAGACAGCAGATATACAGTATATCACAAAAGTGAGTACATCTCTCACATAATTTATTGCATGATCACAACAAAAGGAGAGTGCAACGTTTCGGAGTCACGCAGGACCCCTTCATCAGGCATGTGCTCATGTCACCATTATTTTCCAACACTGCCTTAACCCTCTTGGGCATGGAGGTCACCAGAGCTTCACAGGTTGTCACTGGAGTCCTCTTCCCCTCCTCCATGATGACATCACGGAGCTGGTGGATGTTAGAGACCTTGCGCTCCTCCACACTCTGTTTTAGGATGCCCCACAGACCATGACACTCCCACCACCATGCTTGACTGTAGACAAGACACACTTGTCTTTGTCCTCCTCACCTGGTTGCCCCCACACACGCTTGTCACCATCTGAACCAAATAAGTTCATCTTGGTCTCATCAGACCACAGGACATGGTTCCAGTAATCCATGTCCTTAGTCTGCTTGTCTTCAGCAAACTGTTCGCGGGTTTTCTTGTGCACCATCTTTAGAAGAGGCTTCCTTCTGGGATGACAGCCATGCAGACCAATTTTATGCAGTGTGCGGAGTATGGTCTGAGCTCTGACAGGCTGACCCCCCGACCCCTACAACTTCTGCAGCAATGCTGGCAGCACTCATAAGTCTATTTCCCAAAGACAACCTCTGGATATGATGCTGAGCATGTGACCTCAACTTCTTTCGTGGACCATATTGAGGCCTGTTCTGAGGGGAACCTGTCCTGTTATACCGCTGTATGGTCTTGGTGCTGCAGCTCAGTTTCAGGGTCTTGGCAATCTTCTTATAGCCTAGGCCATCTTTATGTAGAGCAACAATTCTTTTTTTTTCAGATCCTTAACTCAGAGAGTTCTTTGCCATGAGGTGCAATGTTGAACTTCCAGTGACCAGTATGAGAGAGTGAGAGTGATAACACCAAATTTAACACACCTGCTCCCCGTTCACACCTGAGACCTTGTAACACTAACGAGTCACATGACATCGGGGAGGGAAAATAGCTAATTGGGCCCAATTTGGACATTTTCACTTAGGGGTGTACTCACTTTTGTTGCCAGCGGTTTAGACATTAATGACAGTGTGTTGAGTTATTTTGAGGGGACAGCAAATTGACACTGTTATACAAGCTGTACACTCACTACTTTACATTGTAGCAAAGTGTCATTTCTTCAGCGTTGTCACATGAAAAGATAGAAGAAAATATTTACAAAAATGTGAGGGGTGTACTTACTTTTTTGAGATACTGTACATGATATACTTCTGTAGGGAAATTGGTTTCATCTCTGTGTATCATCTGAGGCTGTTCACTTCACTGGGTATAGGAGAGTGTTTACTTCCACTTTAATACTCCCCTTTTCAATGCCATCTTTTCTGTCATATGCTTTTAACAAGAAGTTGCACCAGTATTAGCTTAATGTTACTCATGCAATTGTTTCAGATATTTTCATACACCCCTACATGGGTAACACAAAGATTTCGTGTTGTTGTATTGTCAGCAATGATAAACTTCAATAAAAAGGATTTAAAAACAAAAAAAAACAAAAACAAAAAAAACTCCTATACATTTTTTACATGGCAGCTGAAAGTAGTCATCTCAACATGTTTCGCCTTTGGCTTCATCAGGAGATTTTCTACTACAATAAGCAGTTGTATCAAAAAGATAACATATTAATATCACAGTATGCAAAATGAATATAATGAACCCAGAATATTTATGGAAGGGCATCCTTACCACCAAAGGATTCAAAGCACTACTTGAGTCCTTTGGTACCTTTCCTGTGGTTCACCATTTACCACCCCCGATCCCTGTGTGATACAGTTGGCGTGGGGATCATTTTGGGTCTCATTTGGTTTCCTCATGTCTTGAGTGAACATGTTCTAAGGTATTTCAGTCCTCCGAATCCTTTGATGGCAAGGATGTGCTTCAATATTTTGGGTTCATTATATTCATTTTGCAGATTATGATATTATGTGTTATTTCTTTGATATGACTACTTATTGTAGTAGAAATTCTCCTGATGAAGCCAAAAGGCAAAACATGTTAAGATGACTACTTTTAGCTGCCATATAAGAAAAGTATAGGTATTTGGTTCATTTATGTATATGGTGTAATTGATCTTCTGGAAATATGTATCCTATGTCATTTTTAACCAATATCTGTTTTTATATCTTTGTATCAATAAAAATCATCTGCATTTCTATATTGATTCTGATGTTGGCACCTCAAAAGTCCCGTTCTTGAAATACATTTTGGTCATTAGGGATACATACGATGGAAAAATTTGTTTCGGTTTCTGTTTCGGATTTGTCATATTCGTTGTGCAAGAATGATTCGTTTTCGGAATCTGTTTCGAATATTTGGATTGCTTTCATCTATTCATTACGAATCAAGTTGTATTTTTAAAGTCCTGTTATTCTTTTGTTATTTCCAAAGATTGGCAATATCCCTGTAGTCCAACCCACGAAAAGAAATGGAATGAGCCGCTTGGAAGATATCAACCGGAGTGGCGTGCGTCCGAAAGTGACGAATGGAACGAAGTTCATTTCGGATTTATTCATTATGTTGCGATTCAGAGATTTCTAACGAATCCATCTTCATCCAATCCAAACGCAATCAGTAGGAATCATCTTATTTGACTTTTATACCTTACTGCAGGGGTGTCCAAACTTTTTTCAAAGAGGGCCGGATTTGATGAAGTGAACATGTGCGAGGGCCGACCATTTTGCCTGACATTCTTTAAACCATTAAAATTCGGTCTAAGTGTTCATTCGAGCGCTAATACACATGGCCCAACAAGAACTCTCTTGCCTTTTGTGGCTGTGTGTGGTGAAAAGATGAGCTCGGGCGTGATATTTGTATATACCGTATTTATCGGCTTATAACATGCACCTTCACTTTAAAAAGGAAGTTTCAGGAAAAAAAAAAAACTACATTTTAAATAAAGAACTGTGAAGCAAAAAAGGGGCAGTGCCCATCGGCAGCCTCACAAGTGCCGTCAGTGCAGCAGCCCCACTGCCAGGAATGCAGCACCCACCATTGCCATCAGTGCAGCAGCCCCACTGCCAGGAATGCAGCACCCACCATTGCCATCAGTGCAGCAGCCCCACTGCCATGAATGCAGCACCCACCATTGCCATCATTGCAGCAGCCCCACTGCCAGGAATGCAACACCCACCATTGCCATCAGTGCAGCAGCCCCACTGCCAGGAATGCAACACCCACCATTGCTAGGAATGCAGCCTGACTGATGCCCATCCATCTGCAGCCTTGAAGGGGACAGGGAGGGGGGGCGGGACAAGCGCCAAAAGATTACATACAGGAAAAACTCCCGTTTTCTCGGCGGCCTCTTTAATACAAAGTCCCGTCTCCTCTGATGGACACAACAGTCTCCCAATGGCAGCCCAGGAGACGGGACTTCCTATTACAGTGGATGCCGTGTAAACAGGAAATTCTCCTGTGTGTACGGCACTCGTCCCGCCTCCTCCAAGGCAGCCAGTGCATTAATATCTTTTGTGGCCCCGGCGCTGGGAGATCGTTGGGGGGCCACAAATGATATATGTCCAAATAACCAGGCGGGTCGTTCAAAACCGGAATGCGGGCCGCGATTGGCCAGTGGGCTGGACTTTGGACATGCCTGCCTTACCGTACAGCGGCTTTTTTTTTTTTTTTTTTTTTTTTTTTAGGGGGGGGGGGGGGGGGGGGGCCGCAAACAACAACGAGCGGCCGGCGGCACCTCCCCTCCCCCGCTGTTTGCCGGTCGGTCCGGCATTTACACCATCTAGGCGGGTAGTGGCTCTCCTCCATCAGCGGCTTCCAGCGTGCGGCTTCCCCCCTCCTCCTAGGCGTCCAATAGGATCGCCTGTCCTTTCAGCCAATCGGGTGACAAAACCTGCTTCCTGATTGGCCGGGAGGAGGATGAGCGTTACAATAGCGTATACTCATTCGCTGTTGCAACACACCTGGGTGGGCGTGAGAGCATTAATTGAAACCCGAGCCCACCCTATTTTGAAGCCTATTAGAGCCTCTGACTTTAATCAGTGCATCAAAAAGAAAAACCCACCCCGCGTTGGAATCCATGCGCCCAGAGTCCTAAAAGGGGCCGGACGCATGGATAGGGGGAGGCGGCGATGGATGGGGGGGGGGGGGGCGGTGCCTGTGTGCCCTTAATGGACGGGCCCCCCCTTTTACTGTATTTATTGCAATATGCTTTCATTTATTATGTAGTGCATTTTTATTTTATAATCATGAAAAGCGTTAATGCAAAAAGAAAACCAGCTGATTATCCAAGATTCAAAGACTACCCCAAACTTCCATCCTAATAAAAAGAACAAATCCAAATTAATACGTATTCATTCATCAAAGATGAATTAATTTCCTTATTCCCAATGGACACAAATTAAAACAAATGGTCTCTCAAACCCAATACAAAAAGAATATTAGAAAATTTACGCTAAACTCACTAGAAACAAAAACAAACAGATCTGAATCAATTCAGATCATTGTTGTTACTTCAATAATAATATTATTATTAATTATTATACCGCGCTTTAGGTCCAAACCATCGCATCATGTCGTGCAAATGAAATGAATACGAAAAAAATTTGTTAAAACATTATTTCAGATTTGTCGAAATTTGTTACTATTGTGATTTGGAAATTCGGATACATCCGAATCGTCAAAAAAATAAAAAAAAATAAAAAAAACCCACACAAATTTCGCCTGAATTTTCTTTTTGTAACAAATTGAAATCACATGTCTACTAGTCATACTTCCCTTTTCTTCCCTTTGTTTTTGGGTTTAGATAAACTTTATTAAGCATGACGTTTATCTTACAACTTACCCAGCCAAATTCCATCATTGTAGGTTGGGGGGAGGGGGGGGTAACAGATCACCACCCAACGTGGGAGCAAATAAATGCAGACAAGCCAGTTTTGTTTACCTTATTGCTCAAAATATATAGTAACATATTAGGGAAGGTTAACAAAAAAAAAAAGTAATCTAGTTCAACCTGTGTGGGCGTGTGTTCAAGAGGTTGTAAACCTCCCTGCAGTACTTGTACCTATAGGTAAGCCTTATTATAGGATCACCTATGGGTACTGTAAATATCGCCTAAACCTGCGCCGTTTAGGATATATTTACTGTATACTGCGCCTATGATGTCATCGATGCATGCGCTCTGAAGGAACGGCCGATTATTCAGGAGCGGGTGCCGTGACTGGCGCGGGAGTCACACAGCTCCGGCCAGTCACATAGCCAGAAGGAAGAGGGGGGCAAACATGGATGAGGCCTGCAGCAGGGAACGGCGCGGGCTTCATTTGCAGGTAAGTGTCACATAATGTGCTAGTATGCGATGCGTACTAGCACATTATGCCTTTACTTTTCAAAGAAGAGGGAAACTTCCCCCCTGCAGGGTTTACTTCCTCTTTCATGCCAGTACCATTTGCTATATCATTGTGGGGGGGGGGGGGGGGGGGGGGCGGAAACCGTATTTTTAGAGGGTTTCAGCTCCGATGTTACGCCGAGTAAATAGACACCTAACATGTCACACTTTAAAATTGCGTCTGCAACATGGAAATGTACAATACTGTTGAAAATCTAAAAAAAAAAAAAAAATTGTGTCTGCGCGTGGAATGGCGGCAAACTATTGTGCTTAAAATTCTCCATAGGTGACGTTTTAAATGCCTTAACAGATTACCAGTTGAGAGTCCCAGAGGTGGTCTAGTGCTAGAATTATTGCTCTCACTGTAACGATCGCGACAATACCTCACATGTGCGGTGCAATCACCGTTTACATATGCATGCGGGAGTAACTTGTGTGCTCGCATTTGCGCGTAAGCACGGTGGGGACGGGGGCGCTTTAATTTTATTTATTTTTTTTAATACAAAAAAAAATAAATAAATATTTTTTTTTACATTTTTTTGTACTAACTTTATTGCCATCACAAGGGACAAACAACATCCCTTGCGATAGCATGGGCCAGGACAGGTCCTCTTTATGGAGAGATTTGGGGGTCTGATAGACCCCAAATCTCTCCTCTGGCCTCCCATGCAGTCGATCAGACCGAGATCAGTCTGATTGACTGTTTTCCTGGCCGCTAGTGGTCAGGTAAACAAAGGGGCGGAACCGGATGTGACGCGCGCTACTCGTCGCTCCTGGTTTCCAGGGTTACAGAAAGAGGGTGGAACGATGTCTCTCTCTGTGCAGGGAAGCCATCGCCGCATCACTACCAGGCACCGCGATGGGACTGGAGCGGCGAGAGGGGGGTGGGACCCCCTTCCATTACCCGCAGAAGTGATCAAGTGGCTAATTAGCCACTCAGATCACTTCTGCAAAAAGAGAAATCGCTGGCTGAAAAGAATGATAGCGGGACGATGGCTGTAGGTGCAGGAATCATCTTGGTATAACCACTGAAACCCGAGGACGTTCATTTCCATACGTTGGGCGGCAAGTGGTCAACAACTTGCCGAACGGTGACCATCATATGACGCCCTCGGTTTAGCAGTGGTTATAGTGGGATGATGCGTGCACCTACAGGCATCATCCTGGCATTGACATTTTCAGCCGGTGGGACACTATTCCTCCCACTGACACCAACGAGGGGACACTATTCCTCCCACTGACACCAACGAGGGGACACTATTCCTCCCACTGACACCAACGAGGGGACACTATTCCTCCCACTGACACCGGGGGGACACTATTCCTCCCACTGACACCAACGGGGGGACACTATTCCTCCCACTGACACCAACGAGGGGACACTATTCCTCCCACTGACACCAACGAGGGGACAC